>LOND01000437.1:29650-60081 GCA_014220965.1 Paragonimus kellicotti
CTAACACCGACGCACATTTCAGTCATGTCCATGTTGACATAGTCGGCTCGTTACCGTATTCAAAAGGTCATCGGTATATATTGACTTGCGTTGACCGTTTCACGAGATGGCCAGAGGCAATACCCCTCCCGAGCGCAAATACTGAAACAGATGCGCGAACGTTCATGGACGGATGAATCTCAAACTGTGGTGTTCCAACTACGGTAACTACCGATAGGGGCACACACTTCCAATCAACGCTGTTCACAGACCCCAACCGGTTGCTGGGAGTCGATCATATCAAAACCACTGCATACCATCCGGCTGCAAATGGTCTGGTCGAACGATTTCATCGTCAGCTGAAGGCCGCTCTGAAAGCCCAACTAGACCCCCAGCGTTGGACCGATCACTTGCCCCTTGTCATGCTTGGAATTCGATCGGCTGTTAAAGAAGACATTGGTTGCACGACCGCAGAATTAGTTTACGGTACGACACTTCGCCTCCCTGGTGAACTGTTTTACAAGTCGAACGCCGGCCAAACTAATTTTGACGCTACCACCTTCGTGCAACAGTTGAAGTTATCCATGTCAAAAATCCGGCCTCAGCCTACCAGGTTAAACACCAAACAAGAACAAAAGCACTCCAATCTGGACTTTTGTGATTTTGTTTTCGTTCGTGTTGATGCCGTTAAAACCCCTCTCCAAAAACCATACTCCGGACCATTTCGTGTGATTAAACGGTTCCCTAAGTTTTCGTGATCGATCGCAACGGATCCCACGATACAGTGAGCATTGACAGACTTAAAGTTGCTCACGTCGAACCTCACTTAGATCCTCCCATCGCTCCTGAAGTCGATCCTACTCCTGGTGACTCGCAGTCTACCCAGCCCATGTGTAACGAACAGCCCGTACCTCCTCAGTCCAACCCGAAACCCCCTGTTGATCTTCCCCGCACTCGCTCAGGCCGAACCGTCAGATGGCCAACAGTTTTCAAAGAGTATTGTGCTTAACATTTCCTCATTTTATCGAGCGTTTCCATCCTTCTAACGCTCTAGGGGGAGTTCTATAGGGTATTGTACATATTTTCATATTTCACCTTATTTTTATATATAGTCTACAGCACTTGTTCTTGTACAAAGTGAACACCACTTGTTTGAATTGATTCTACTTAGCAATACACTTTTGGTGCGCGCGTCTCGTCTCCTTGGTGCTCCTGTTCGGCGTAGATCGGGGTTGCCTATAGAGAGCTATTCGGCGGCTGCATTTCGAACTGACTATTCGAGTTTATATTTTTGTATTGGGCTAGTCCCCTACAGATTTATGTACAACATACATATATGCAACTGAGCCATAATAATTCTCATATATCACATATATAATATATATATGCATACATATACATATATAACAGATATATGCATATCTATATGTATCAACATGAAGTTGTTTGATTCCACACATAAATTCGTTTTCCTTCTATACATATATGCAAGGAAGATGAATTTTTGTTTAGAATCAAACAATTTCATATATGAGTACACAGGTGCACATATACATATTACACAGGAATGTGTGGCACATACATATATATGTTTATATACACGTGTATGCATACACATGCAACCATCCCTGCATAAACGTGTATTTATTTGTTAGGTGCAATGTTTTATTTATATATATATATATATTTAACATTTTATTCCATATGAAGTATATACGTACGTTCATATAAACGTACATGTGTGTACTTACAATACATGTACATAGTATGTTTTGCTTTATATCTAACTGATGTTACATATACATATGTTCCATTGCATATATACATGCCGTACATGTATATGTATACATTTATATATGTAGCATATGTAATGTTATATATATATATGTAGCAATTATCCCATAGAAGGTATATTTATAAGTTTATATAGACATACCAACACAAACATTGAAGTATACATTGCATTTGTATTATATATATATATATACATTTAAAGTATATGTAAACGTATACATGCATTTGTGTGTGCCTATAAAAACAGATAGGCTGTGTCGAAATGACATTCGGCCTACCGGATGCGAAGCTGGCTCTTTACAAAATGTGTGCTCGACCTCAACTCGAGTATTGCACCTTCATTTACTGTCACCTACGCAAATCTGATAGGCTTGTTTTAGAAAATCTCCAACGATCATTCACCAAAAGCTTGCTAGGATATTCATCCTCACTTACCTATAGTGAACGTTGTCAATCACTTGGTATTGATCCACTTTGGTTACGAAGACTGAAGTTAAATCTTACACTTCTGTATAAACTGATACACTCGGACGCCATCACTACAGCGTTCGCCGTTCATTTTCAAAACAGCTCCCCATATGTCCTAAGGAACAAAGGTTCCACTTTGCCAGCCCTGTTAGCTCGGAAAAAGATACGCGCCAACTTCTCATTGTAAAATATTCCTATATTTGGAATAGGCTTCCGAATCACATCAGAGCTAGTAACAACATTCAGCGTTTTAAAAAGGGCCTGAACAGCTATCTTACATTGTCAAACATAATGTCTATCTTCAAACTTTGTGTATCTTCTGATGTCCTTTTTGAATGTGGTCCGGAGAACATTTAGCTATCAGCTACATGTAACATACATACCCGTTCCTACTTACTTACTTAGAACAAAAACAAAAAAACAGGATTATAGCTCACATATTATATGTATGCCCATTCGTAATAACCTATTCACCCTGATAAACCATCAGGCTATAGTTGTTCGGTATCCGATATTGACGGTTTATTTGACTAGCATACAAAAACTCTCCAAAGAAAACTGAAAAAATGCTGCCCACGTTTACCTCACATAAGTGCATTAAAACCTCAATTCACATCTCGTGCTGTCTTCCCTGCCTCAAACCCTACTCGTTACCCTACTAGCACAATTAGGTATAAATTACACAAAAACCCAATATGCTCTACATTGACCAATCCGAGAGATTGTTTGGGATGAATTACGTTTTTGACACAAATAACCCTGGATGGCCCTAGATATGTAGCGCAAACATTAATCCTATTGGTCAATTCGTCCATTGTGAACTAGCCGTAAATTATCCCTAAAACGACGTAAATTATCTCGATGCGCCGTAAATCATCTTTGAAACGACGTAACTTATCCTGGTTCGCCGTAAATTACCCTAAACCAACGCTAATTATACCAATGCACAGTAAATTAGCTCTAAAACGACGTGAAATAACCCAGCCTGCTGTATACAATAGCTTTGAACAACTTAACATAACGCATTACATACCGCAGCGGTCGTACATCACCGTAAACTAACGCCGAATACGACACCGTGTGCGAACTACACAGCGACCCAGCCAACACATGGGACGCTCATAGGACGGTCGACCGTCCCCTGAGTGTCCTATGACCGTCCCATTTGGGACACTCAACTGAAACGTCTCACACGCGGCAAACAATGAAGCTATTCCAAGAATAACTTGATAAAAGTGTTTTTATGAACCGCAGCATTCGCATACGTTCGACTAATGGTGATATACCTCGTTGTTGTTTATGTCGACTTTAATAATTGTTACGCGCCAATTTGAATATTTCTCATGTCAGCATCGAGGATTTTGGCGTTCCAAAGTTCATCTCTCTAACATGCTTTAAGTACGGCAATAAGGTTGCCCGTAGCTTTTCCAGAGATATCAACGATTCACGTATGTTAACTAATTAACTTCATACATGTATGCACACTTATAAAACGTATTATTATGGCTCATGTTTGAATTTTGTATAAGTTCAGCAGGGCATATGTGGGTTACTGGATAAGAATTAGCAAATGACTGTAGCATTATTGAAATGCTTAGAAAGGAATACTGTATGATTGTTATGTTTCACTTTTGCTCTATCTCGATTATTTACGAAGATATGGAATTTCAAACACACCCATAAAACTTGTATTATTATGGCTCATGTTTGAATTTTGTATAAGTTCAGCAGGGCATATGTGGGTTACTGGATAAGAATTAGCAAATGACTGTAGCATTATTGAAATGCTTAGAAGGAATACTGTATGATTGTTATGTTTCACTTTTGCTCTATCTCGATTATTTACGAAGATATGGAATTTCAAACACACCCATAAAACTTGTATTATTATGACTCGTATATCATTTCAAACTCATCCTTGCAACCTATGTTGTATCTCATTTATAGGTTACGTAATCAATGGTCAAGCCAAGCGTTCGAACGTGACGGTTCAAGGAGAAAGTACGGCAATGGATGCAAATGACACGGGAGACAACACAGAAAGACCACTGTTTCAAATGCCATTAACCCTGAAAATGATGATTTCTGATGTTACACTGTAAATCTTTCCTATATTCTATTACATTTAATTGAATACGACATTCCTTTTCATATGATCATTTCGTTGTAGCGGTGGAATGAGATACAGTGTCGTATGGCCATAGTATGCCCACCGGGGACACTCAGGGGTCACTCGGGTACTCTCATGGGACGGTCGTGGTAACTAGGCTAGGGGGTCATATTTATTAGTTTTCATGCGTGGTAAACGTTCGATAAAGCGTGAATAGGTAGTAGAAAAAAGAAAATATTTGCAATATTATATGGAAGCCCTGGCTGGGTTTTCCGCTGAGTGTCCCATGAGTGACCCGAAAGTGCACAGTTAGGACGCTCATGGGACACTCAGGGGACACTCATGGGACACTCAGGGGACGGTCGTGTTAGGCTGGGGAGATAGGAAATACGCCCAAAATGATAGAAGTCACGGAGAACGTGTTGGAATATTTACTGACAAAAATGATTACAGCTACGGGAAACGATCGGGAAATTACAGGTCCATTGGCACTTCATTGTTCTGTATGTAAACCAGGCTTCGCCTTTTCGATTTGATATCCGTCAGTACGATAATGTACGACCCAGGATGCATTACATCTTGTAGTCTGCAAATCTAAAATTTGTTATCATATAATTGGATAAATAAACATTACCGCTTGGAGGGTGTTGTTCGGCGTGTACAGTGTACGCATTTGTACACAACACTTCCATACGGGCAGCCTGGCGGTAGTTCTACTCCCCTATGCTTCTTAGCACTTGCAGCTGTTTGCGAAGTGTTAATGAAAAAGCTTGTGCAAGTTTCTCGTTGAAATTTGCGCAAGTCTTCCAGATATTCTTCAAATTTCGGGTACTTCAACTTGAATATTCTTCTAAAGATAATTTAGTCGTTCACCGCCATGCTGATTCAACGTACGAGAAGTGAATTACCCGTAATGGACCGTTTAAACACAACGTGATGTCAGATGATGTCAGGTTAACTGAAATATGCTGTTTTTCACATATGACTTGGAAATATCATTTGTACCATTTTACTAACACTTCAGCTCACATTCATTTCATCGGAGTTTCTCGTAGATTTGTGTACAGAAGGAGACGCACTTCCGTCTTCAACTCGTCTCCGCTTTGAAACGCCACACTGGCGTATCACACATTTGCTGCGAGTTTATACGGCTAAACAGAATTTGTATGAACAAAACGGGCTATGGTGGATCACTCAGTGGTTTGCAGATTTGTCAAAACTAAGATCACTTAGACGTAAGCCATCAAATGCCCACTGATGGCCTTTCCTCTGGTGAACGCGAAGATGACTCAGGGAATGGTTGATCTTTCCACTGTGTTATTATATGACTTGGTGGCCTTTCCTAACCTACCAATCAACTATCTGTCCCAACACCCTAACTGTTTAATTTAGAAAGCCTTGTTCATGTTACTATAAATTTGGTATTGACGGGTCAATAAGAAATGCCTGCATCTACCAATTTTCGCATTCCAACTGCTTTCAGTTGAATTTGTTTGACTATGCTAAAAGTTGCCTTGGTCGCATTGACCAGCTTGATGACATTAGTTACGGGTCGGGAAGAATGAGTGAAACGATGAGGTTTATAACCCAGCAACTAAATGAGGAACCTTTCAATAAAAACTTAAACCTGATCAGCTTTGATTCCTTGGAGTCGCCGCAACTGATTCAACTAATTAGTGACGTAATCGCTGTGATTGATCCGAAGGTACGCTTGTAATTGTCCCGTTTATAACAGCTGTCAGCAAAAGTTGGACATCAGAGAAGAATCTGTTGATCAGACAGCCATCCGGATATATGAGGCTCTTCGTGTTTACCGTTACAAGTGTCCCACGCAGCCCCAAGAGTTGTGAGTGAAACACTTTTGTTCATATAAATTTGTTACTTTAAACATACGATGATAGAAGCAGTTTCAGAGAAGGCTTAGTCACCGGTGATAAAACGGTTGTTTACCCAATACTGGAATGGTTGCTTCGGCGGATTCCAGAACTGAAGAAAAGGGCATATCTCGCTCGATTCCTCGTAAAAGTTCACGTCCCGGATATATTAACGCAGGACGAAGAAATATGTAGCTTGTTTCGACAAGTATGACTGCCTCTTAATCGTTTTCTCTTTGAATTTTCTGCCAGTACACGAAACTTATTGAGTCTTTCAAAGTTGCTCACCGGAAATTGGATTCGTTAAAATCCGTCGGTCTTTCAACTTCGGAAGTGAAAAAAGATATCTCATTAATGCAAGACGAGAAAGGTCAATTGCAAAAACGAGTTGGACGCGTCAAAAAAAAGGTGGGCAACTTGTTCTATATGATTTCAATTTTATTTTCACGTTGTGTTTGCATGAAACATGGACTTTAGCAGCATTCAGTATTGTTTTCCTGAAGGGAGAGGGTATTGATTTCTGTATAAGCCCCGTCACGTCCGTATTCCATGGGATATCGGGTCACGATAGTTTCTGCGGCTACAAATTCTATAAGTGTGCGTCTAGCCTTGCTTTAAACATGTCATCCGATTCCTCATCCCCCACAGAATACGAAAGAGCATGCCGGCGGTTGACCATTCTACGGGAGAAGCGGTAGACTGCAGGCGTCTTCCGCATGGCTAGCTTATTCAGAGTCAATCGTTATCCACGTCGTCATTCCTGATAAGGAACTTCGCGCGCAGCTCCGGATCCACTCCTCCTCTCGGTACTTCGCTTGCCGGTAGTAAATCGCCCTGCACATACCTATAGCTTTGAGGGAACATGTGAAGGAGATCTAACCCCTCTTTCTAAATCTTTCCCTCCGTTCCAACCACAATCCTCGTGATCCTTAACGGAACACTCTCCAACTGTCGCATCTCCCTTTTCGTGCTGAGATGGGCCGCCGCTATCCCATGCTCTAGGATTAGTGGCAAACAAGTTGGTCAAGGTTCTGTGTGCAAGCTTGCTGAAAGGCTGTTTGATTGACACCACAGACTGATATGCAGGTTCTGTTCGTGTTGTCCGGCGTCTTGATTGATGCTGAGACAACAATACTCCAGGTCGCGTTCACTTTTCTGCTTGTCTCAACTACTGTCCATTTGTGTGGTAGGCACCGGCTTCACTCGTTCTCCCCAATGTGCAAGTGCGCACACTTTTAGGAGTTCATCGGCATAGCAAATTTGGCGGTCCACTCCATTATGCGACCGAGATCGGTCTGTAAGGCATCCCGATCTTCTGCGACAGACGAATGCCCGCTTCTACTCCGCAGGAAGTCGCTCTTGTTGCCAAACATGTTGAACAGTCGCGCTCATGAAGCTGCAAACATGTGTGCGAGTTTCCTCAGTACTAACGAATGCAAACCATCTGAGCCAGTTGACTTTTGGAGGTTGGGATTCCTCAGCCACTCTGCAACCTCGTTTTCCTCGGTATCCTCTGCGTGGGACCCCGGCAGAAAATGGAAAAACCGGGTGTACCTCAACAAAGTACACTCCAACATAATGGGCAGTCAGGGCCTCTGCATCTTCTGGTTCTCCATCCCTTCCGACAAGTGTAGGTATATCAGTCCTTGTCGTCGTCCGTCTTCACAAGTAGGCGTATAACTTTTTGGGCGACTGTCACTGACTGAGCTGCGGGACGACTTTCGTATATTCTATATTCCATAATTTTTACTCCGCCACATTGGTTGTGAATACTTCCGTCGCGTTTTTGTCCACATCCGGTTGCCCGAAGTAATCTTCGTGCTTGGTTGCGTTTTTTGAAACAAGTCCTCACCTCTCAATTGACCTGTGGCGATCCTTTGCAATGAGATCGTGGGAACCGAGTTGGGGAAAATTTCCTAGTCAGCGTCTGCATGTGCTCCTTTTCTTCTCCGCTGATTGTCAATGTCCGGATCATCTTCATCCATTCAGCCAACTAAGTTTGCTTTCCCTGGCGTCTTGGGGAATGGTATTTGCCAGATATTTTTGATCTAGTATCTACCATACCCATTAGTCCTGAATTATCTCAAGAATTTCGACGACATCATGATTACTGTTCTCCAGTGGTAGAAAGTGTTCCCGATGATTGATGTCTGGCTCTCTTAGACTGAAAATCGAATCCAACATGGATGTTTGATCGCCGTGGCATCTCTTAGCCCTGCCGTGGTACTGGTGCAAGCACGAGTCTAGTAATACATCCAACATTTTTTCCGACCTCATAAAGACCTTCGAGTAGTCCCTTCAACTTTTCGAACATCTTACTTTTTACTTATACAGTTGCGAGATTTGTCAGGTTATTGGTTACTAGGTGACTGTCACCGGTACGACCTCTTCAAATTCCTGGCATTGAAAGCTCCATCATGGACCTCCTACTTGTTAAAAGACTGACTAATCTTGATTGTGTCGGCATTAAAGTTTTACTGTTCGACAAGTTTCAAACAGCACAAACAATGGCAGATACTATTTTGCGCTGTGCCAAACATTTCGGAATACGCCTTGCCACTTCAAGATGTAGTGTTTCTGCAAGATTGCTATGTTTACGTTGGTTTAATTTTGAATAATGCAGTTCTGGAGTTGTTGACCGGTTTGTTTACTTGGGAAGCTGCATCAGCGGTGGTGGGGATGTAAGGAATGAAATAGAAGCGCGTATCTCTAAGGATAGAGCCGTATTCGGACACATCTGGCGACAGAGAAATATCTCTGAGGCTTGGGGGTCGCGTATATAAGGCGACAGTGAGGGCTGTATTACTTTACGACAGCGAAACTTGGCCACTCAGGGTAGAAGACGTGAACCGTCTTCAGGTATTTGACCACCGATGTCTGCGTTCGATCGCTCGCGCCAGGTAGTACAAACAGGTGGGCAAAGAAAAGTTCAAAATGCGGATATCTGGTAATGAGTGCTAAAGGCTCTCCTTTGTTCTGTCACTTCAATGCGTCCGAGATGAATTGGTAAATTGAGCTTATTTCTTCCGGTTCGTTTGATGGCTTGCTTTTCGAACCCCTACACAACAAGGCTTCAGTCCAACACGCGGATCAGTGCGATAAGGGGAGATTGGGTTAGGCTGCTACAACGTTGAACTGCGTACTTACCAATGAGCCGAATGACATTCTGGAATCAGAGGTATGTGCTTCCCTAGGTAAGAGTGGTCGTGGGTTCATTCTTCTTAGGTGTGAGAATGCTCATTTCGTTCCTTCCGCTGCATTCCGTAGGCCGTTTAGAAACGCGAACATACGTTGTTGTTTTTGTTGTTGTTGTTGAGACGTATTGTCTAGTGGTTGAGTTGGCTTGTGTCTCATGAAAGTGCGTCATGGATTACTAGTACGGCCAAATCTGACTCACCTGATTGGTCAGTATGCACCCCTGAGAAGAGGAGGTCATTGTATTGGCGTAATACAGTTGATAACGCTCAAAGGCAAACGATGTTTGTCTGAGCGCTATACACATTTGCAGGAATACATTAGAAATTTCGGCAGTGTACGGTAGGAAAGCGGGCATTTTCGCGCATGCCGGAAAACTATGCAGCCAATTTCGAGTTTAGCCAGGCGTGAAATCCCGAAGGTATCACGAGATTTGCTTCATCTTTATGTACGCTGAAGAAGCTATCATTGGAAGCCTAAGCGACATCATTGATCCTGTTAAAACGATCTTGAAAGAGGCGCAGGCTTTCCGTCGGTTTTTGAAGCAATGCATGTGCAGGACACCGCGGGGTCCGGAGTGAAAATCTCTGGACACAAGGAAAAGAAGACTGCCATGAAGGATTTTGTAATATATATTTTGTGCATTGGGTTTTCAAGATGAACACAACTGAAGCTGTGTGAACTAATAACAGTCACGCAGAGAAGATTTTAAGACTTCAGCCGTATTCCGAAGACCTCTCTGGTCAGGCATTCCAATCAGACCCTCGAAGTGGCTGCTATCTCGGATGAATGGATGATGGTGGAATCATCCCCATTCATAAGGAGAGTAAAAAACAAGAGGTAACTAACTACTGGCCGGTTGGTCTAGCCTCCCTTGTTCTGAGAGGATTACCAGAGGCATACTAGTGGAACAAATTACTAGCACTAATCTTGTCTCAGCAAACCAGCGTTGCTTCCTGTCTAGAAGCAGAAGGTTTGCTACCGTCATACGAAGTGTACATGAGATTTCATTTATCGTATTGTGTGCAGGATAGGTGCTCACATCAGGCTAATGTCTCTAGACTACTAGAGAACGTTCACACTAATGCCCGTAGATATGATGTTAAACTGTTGAGCTATACGACAAAAGGTTGAGGTGGTTATAACTCTTCTAGCCTGAACGTTGGAAAATAAAGGGGAATCTTAGTCAATCCTTCACAGTACTGAAGAGCTTCTCTGCAGTGGATGGCAGCTGCTTGATCAGGGGGAATCCAAACATGGAACTCCATTAGCATGAACTAAAGCCGAAGAAGGGGAGGGTGGCTATATCACCTAGGAGTTTACTCATTGGAACGGTTTCTCAGGTGAAATGATTGCGGCGATTAATGTTATTGCGATCCAAAAATAAACAACCCGACGACTGTTGGCCGGCTCTTTTTGTGGAGAGTGATTTCTCGTAACATGTTAAGCACAGCATTTTTCCCCTGAATGAAAGGATTTTTATTTTCGTCATTTTATCAAATTTCAGCATTCTTCGTGTACCACTGATGCTTGTTCTCTGTTCTTTCTTTTGTTCCCTTGATTCCCAAGGGTGTAGGTAGGTCTGCTTATCCTATTTTCTCTTGATTATTCTTTTAGAGGGTGGATTCTTGTGTACCGATTTTAGCTATGAACTTCTTAAAGTCTGATTGCACTGGTAACTGGACCCCCTCAGAGCGTTTGTTTGGCAGTCGCCTCAACCATACGCTGAAGTGAAGATCTGTCGTTTTTTATCGTCACAACATAATGCGTTCATAAAAGCTCTCTGGTGAACGAAACTGCACGGTGTTGGCCTAGACCGTCGATATCTGCGTTCGATCGCTCGTATCGGGTGGCACCAGCGAGTAAGCAACGAGGAGGTTAGGAAGCGGGTATTTGGTAGTGATTGTCAAACGAGTTCTTTTGTTCAATCCTTACATTTGCACAGACTTAGATGGTTAGGTCATGTACTAAGGATGCCAGCTAGTCGTCTGCCACATCCGAGCACTCTTTGCCGACGCTGCGGCCGACTGGCGCAAGGTGCGAGGTGGACAGATGATGACCTGGCGTAGACAAATGAAATCGTTTACGAAGGGGTTGGTCACTGTAGGTCGGGTTCGTCTCCCGGGCTGGGGCCCTCGCGACTCACAGAGTCGGTGGCTTGAGACGTTAGGTGAGATGGCGGCTAATCGAGCTCAGTGGCGTGAATGTTGTTTGGCCGAGTTGTCTGTGAAGTGAGTGCACTTAATGACGCGGGGCAGTGAAAGCCGTAAGGAAGCTGTCTTGCTGATGACGCCTTACTTTCACTTACAGCTCGGTTGTTTGTTTGCAAGGTGTAGGCACCTTGATGTTGAATGTTTGAATATAGACGTAGCTATTTTTAGTAGTTAGGTCCTTTCTGTCTCCCCTTTTCTTCTCTCTTCCTGTAAGGTGTTTGCTTTCTTTTTCGTGGTTGTGTGGTACTTAATTATTTATACAGTGCTGACGTGACCGCTTCGAACTGGACAGTTTATTGAAGAAATCTGATGGATTAGTAGTGAAACCTGCGAGTGCACTGGGGATTCATAACGCGCGGGAATTGCACTCAATGAAATATTTTAAAAGTTGTTCATCGTCAGGTTAACGACGCAAAACTCCACCCCTTATTTTTTTGTGAGATATTTGGCGTGTGCAAGTTCCAAACTGTTAGAGTCGCTTTATCTCTAGACGCCTTCATGAATTAATGTAGTTACTCCAGTTATTAACGATGTTTCTTTTAACTCGAGGGTATCTATCTAACGCAGCTGCTGTGTTACTCCGCAAATAACCGTTGACACTGCACAGCATCATTTTCGAACCCATTTGCTTGCTACCTTGTTTTAATTCTAATTCATTCATTCATGAGCAACCTTAAATTAATCAGGTGACACTGTGGTCTGCGCAGTCACCCGTTGTAACAGTGGCGAGGGACATAAAAAAAGGGTTTGAGAAAAAATTCATAAAATGGAAGATGGAATGGAAACTTAACAGAATGACGTTACATATAATGAATTTTACGTGCGCAGCACTTCGCCATGTCAGATAACGTTTCTGACCGGCGATTTGAGTGATCACGGAATTCGCAACCGAACGGGTGACACCCGCCAATTCTACTCAACGGAATAGTCAGGTAGTTTGTAATTTTGTACACAGTGAAAAGCTTCGGCTGATTTTTATACACCACGGGATGGTTGGTGTCTCACTCGGGCATGGAAAAATTATTAGTTATATTCTATACTTGGACTCCTTAACACTTGTTAACAATCATTCCAATTTCAGTAGTGCGCGATAATGAGAATAGTCTTACGTCAATCGTACTAAGTTTGACTTTGGGTTCTACTTTCTGGGGTTTCATCCACAGTATTCTCTCCGCTTTTCCACAAATCAGAGTGTGACTGGTTCTAAAGTGTGCTTGTGAAGTAGTCTGTTTTTCTGTGTTAACTGCACCTACGTTCCGCGAATAACTGTTGTCCTGACAAGTTGTCAGCAGACAATTTATTCGTTAAATTTTTGGTTTGTTATTTTATTTGACTTAGACTTGGATACCGTTTTTCATAGGCAGTAAAACTGGTAAACACTGGCTCGAGACGCTGCTCGGACAGATAACCGGAATCCAAATGTGTACGAATGTAACGTTCACAGTTCCAGCATCATAGGTCACTTAGTAACCAATGTTAAGTGGGTATATTTATGTGGTGAAAATCTACTCGATTCACCGCTTATCCAAACCCCGACACAATAGAAGATCTAACAGGGGCCAATCCAAACGTCGCGTTAAAGATACTACATCAGGATTGGACGAACAGTCTCAATGTTACGCCTTCCGTTATTCGCTAATTTCTTTGTTCTGTATTGCACCAATTAACTTACAGTTTGTGACTTTGTATGTGCCAATACGATCAGCCAATGACAGACTGTGATTTCTTTAATACTGTTGTACATCCATAAATTCGGCTTCTTGTCTCATGAATATGAACTGCTTACTGCAACTAGTACGAGGTCTTCTCCTTATTACTTGCGTGGGAGGTTTCAATTCGAGTACGATTTCTAGGGCTATTCGAAGTCCCTAATTCCGAGTATTACAGTTTGTCAGCATTCATTTCGTTGTGAGTGGTTACGGCAAAGTGAATTGTTTTGGTCAGTTTGATATCATAAAACAACCATTTTCCGTTGTGAATTTGAATAAAGGAAACAAGGGACTGACGTGACACGATTTATGCTCGAGCAGATTTCGTTGCATCTCTACTGGTGTTTACTGCAGACGAGTTAAAATGTACAAAATTCCAAACCACAAAACAATCACAAAAGGTCAAAGTTCAAAACCAGTTCGGTTGCTACCAAGGCAGCATCAACGTCACAAACAGTTCTTTTTGTACGCACAAAATGGGTGACGGTGTCTGATTGCAATGGCCTCGGCATATCGTATTAAACTTTTGTTTCAAGTCGAGAACATCATCATCATCATAGACAGCAATACATCAGTGGTTCACACTGATGCTTGACTGCCACACAACCACGAAGAACAAAGAAAAAAAAAAACTTATATAGGAAGAAAGAAGAAAACAGAGGAGGGGAGGGGAAGTGGACCTAACTACTAAAAATAGCTACGTCTATATTCAAACATACAACATCAAGGCGCCTACACCTTGCAAACAAACAACCGAGCTGTAAGTGAAAGTAAGGCGTCATCAGCAAGACAGCTTCCTTACGGCTTTCACTGCCCCGCATCATTAAGTGCACTCACTTCAGACAACTCGGCCAAACAACGACAACATTCACGCCACTGAGCTCGATTAGCCGCCATCTCACCTAACGTCTCAAGCCACCGACTCTGAGTCGCGAGGGCCCCAGCCCGGGAGACGAACCCGACCTACAGTGACCAACCCCTTCGTGAACGATTTGTCTACGCCAGGTCATCATCTGTCCACCTCGCACCTTGCGCCAGTCGGCCGCAGCGTCGGCAAACAGTGCTCGGTGTGGCAAACGACTAGCTGGCATCCTTAGTACATGACCTAACCATCTAAGTCTGTGCAAATGTAGCGACTGAACAAAAGAACTCGTTTGACAATCAGTGCCAAACACCCGCTTCCTAACCTCCTCGTTGCTTACTCGCTGGTGCCACCCGATACGAGCGATTGAACGCAGACATCGGTGGTCAAATACCTGAAGACGGTTCACGTCCTCTACCCTGAGCGGCCAGTTTCGCTGCCGTAAAGTAATACAGCCCTCACTGTTGTTGATATACGCGACCCTTAAGCTTCAGAGAAATACCTCTCTGTCGCCATAGGTGTCTTAGATTAGCGAACACCGCCCTAGCCTTGGAAATACGCGCTTCTATTTCATTCCCTACACCTCCGCCGCCGTGCTGATGCAGCTTCCCAGGTATACAAACCGGTCAACAATCTCCATGACTTCATTATCTAACATTAAATCTACGTGATCACAACAATCTTGCAGAAGCACTTTGCATTTTGAGGCTGCAAAGCGCATTCCGAAGTACTTAGCAGAACGCGAAATAGCGTCCAGTGTTGTTTGTGCCGCTTGAAAGTTGTCAAACAGCAATACCTTATCGTCAGCATAATCAAGATCAGTCAGTCTTTCACCAGGTAGGAGGTCCACGCCGGCATCTTGTGAGTGCCGCAGACAGTCCTCCATTATTTCGTCTATGACGAAATTGAACAAAAATGGTGAAAGGGGACAGCCTTGACGTACGCCGCTCCTGGTGCTGAAACTGTCAGATACTTCGCCGTAAACCCTAACCTGAGCTGAAGTATGGGAATAAAGCGCCGACAGTATGTTCACATACTTAGTCGGTACACCCCTACGTTTAAGCGACTCTAAAAGTGTAGATCGATCCACCGAACCGAACGCGGTTGTTGGCCGGCGGTACACATGACGCTGACCGGAATTTGACGAAGGGTAAAAATGTGATCTATACAACCCCGCCCAGGGCGAAACCCTGCCTGTTCTTCCCTAATGTTTACTTCCCGAACTGCAGTGAGTCGACGAAGTATAATTGATGCTAGAACCCTTGAAATGACTGGGGTCAAACTAATCCCTCTATGGTTTTCGCAAGAGCCCCGGGCTCCTTTCTTAAATATGGGAACTATTATCGAGTGACCCCAGCACGGAGGGATGGTCTCCGTCGTCCACACAAGTTGAAACAACTGAGTCAATGCCTCTACTAACGCCTCTCCACCTTCTTTGAAAAGTGCCGGCACGAGATCATCTGGGCCAGCAGCCCTATTACGATGAGGGCGAGTCGAGAACAGAACACGAAATGACTTTGGTGAGTCAATCACATGTTGCGTCATCAAGTGATGCTTGGCAATCGATGACGCTGGCTCCTTCCGGGTGTTTGCTGTCATGTTGTCTGATTGCTGTGACCGTTTGTTGAACCCATTTCGGTAAGTGTTCGGCAACCCTGGTTCCAAGCTGGCGCTCAGTTCTGCCAACATAGGATGCTCCGCATCCACATTTGTATTCATAGATTACGTTTGATTTGGCGAACTGAGGCGTCGGTTGCTTAACCGGGGGCGTGGGAATTCGGACCGTTCTGTACACGATCACTGGCTTGGCGGCAGAGTGTGCGGACAACAGCTGATCTTAAGCGTTGCTCAACTATTCGACATGCATTGTCCCTTTTAAACGGGATTCGTTAAACTACTATTTTTGGGAACTGTGGGTTAAGAATTATTTCACACATTGCTCGTGTTGAACTTTATTATAAATTCTCTCGTATAACCGTTGTCTAATAAAATCTTTTCTTGCTATGGCCGGGACTAGAACTCCGGCCACGCTTTCATGAGGCAACCGTGTTTACCACTGCGCCATTGACCTCACATTAGGCACGACCGAATTATCATATGTGAACGCTCAACCACTTTCGCTTGTGAGTAATGATCAGGTTGCCCGATCGTCTCGATAGGAGACACAGTTACTGTCTGTTAACTCCAATCGATAACCCCGCGATTAGGACTTCCTAGACAGGTCGAAATCTCCGATCTCATTAAACCTGCTAGGCGATATTTTAGATTACTGATGAGTAGTCGGGGATTTGGTTAATTTCAAGATGACCATCTGTTCTATTTGGCTAAGTTCATCATCCAGGGTGTCACTGCTACAAGGTGGTCTGGCCCGGTCAAATAGCGTGCGTACCAATCCTCTTACATGCTGCTGGGACAAAGCTGTCAAAGTGTAGACACAATAACGGTTTACGTATTCTTTCGATTTATAGCACTTTGAATGGATCTATCCATTCTCTTAGTTATGTTGATATCCAGAAACGGCAGTCGGCCATTAGTCTCACTTTCTAAAGTGTAACGAATGTTTGGATGTAAACAGTTCATTTGATCTAGTAAATCTGTTGCCTGCATCTGATCATTTGTGACTACAAGTATGTCATCAACATATCTTTTATAGAGGACCAAACTGTCAATTTGCTCGCCATTTGCTTTTCCAGTTTGGCCACAAAAATATCGGCTAAAACTGGACCAAGTGGACTGCCCATCGCGACTCCATCAATCTGACGATAAGTCCTTGTCTTGAAAGTTGGAAGCTCACGTTAAATGTCCACAACAAAAGTAGGCGTTCTAATTCACTTTCCAGGATTGCAATGTTTATCTGATTTGAAGTTATATAGGATAGCAAAAAAACTGATGGTTTCTTTCAACGGCACACTTGTGAACAACGATTCTATGTCCAGTGAAGCCATATGTTTGTCAGACATATCGAGATTTTCTAACAGCGGAGCTAGATGAAAACTCTTTCAGGCAGTACGTTGTCATAGAATCTCGTACCGGTTTCAGTACACAAGTCTATAATTCCGTCGAACTCTCCACAACATAAACTGGTCAGATGGTCGACGAAATTACACAAGTGCCTTCCGATTTGGGTTCCGATTACACGTAAAGATTGATATGTGTGACTTTGCGTAGCCATCATTTGTTATCAGTGTGTATGCTGTTACTGCGCCCTGTCATTTATCGGTTGATCTGTGGGAAGTGGGTATTGCGGGTGTCACCTCACACTCCGCTTCATACACGATAACTTTCCAGTGTCGGCACTTCGAATTTGAATATCTTGGTTTGGATATGCTTTCTACTAATAAAGTCCCGCCCATTCTCTTTTCTCCTCAACTGGGGCTGTTCAATTGATTAGTTTGTTGGTTGTGTGACATGTAGGCCTCGGCTTCAATCGCTAATGTTTTGCAGTCGATGATGGTGTTGGTGAGACGCAGGCCATTTGAAAATTCTTCCTAACCGGTTTCATGTGAAACGGAAACGGTTAAGAGGTCTGTTTGCTATTTAACCCAAGCATAGTCAAAAATTTAGTTGAATGCTAGAACCCTGCATTTCATGGGTCCCATTTTTCAAACGTCCCAATTCAACGTGGAATGTAACCTTTTTATATGGATTGTTTTGTGTTTTACTCTGCAGTGGTTACGAATAAAGGCATTGCATTCGGTTTACGTTTTTAATCATCCGTTAGTTGTCCGACTGTAAACCAATACATGATTTAACCCTAAGTTACACCGTTGACTTATGGTCTACTGCTTATATGGTTCAGTGCGTTTGTTATTATCTATAGCTGAAATTACGTTTGCATAGCTCCTTCTCCCTGAAACTTAGTGCTTAACATGGTGGTGAATTTTTATACAACAACATTATGAAAAGTTCCAAAGACAAAGTAAACCTTAACACCCGCATGACTGAACTTCGTCATCCATTCTAACAGAAGTACTTAAAGAGTGGGGAGTTTCTGATTTCGAGTCATAGCCCTGAGTGTGTACTTTTAATATATCCACTGGGAGCTAATCAACAGAATATGTCGGATCATGATTTGCAATACGTGAATGAATATGCATCACTAAGATGCGAACTTACACGTTGACAAATTTAAGGAAATCATACAAACTCTGGTTCGCTTAATTGTGAGTATATGTGTGTAATACTCGTGTTTTGTACGTTTACTTACTATTTCATCCATCATTGTTTTTGTACGTTTTGGGTTATGCTTTTGGTAGATACAGGAGCACCTTATTTGTACAGTCAATTTTAATACCTCGTTTTAATGCAAAACTAAGGTCCGTTGAAACCTATTCCAAATCTTAACAGCCGAGGGTTACGTATTTTTTGTTGTTGTCATCTTATCACTGGAAAACGGAAACCTTCTGTAATGTTGAATCAAAGAAGCAATTTCGTGCATGTGCGCAGGACGAGATTATATACCTACTTGTGTAAAAATTGAAAACCAGTATTGCATTGTTCATGGTTGAGGATTGATTAGGTTATATTCACCTTTTTAGAAACACAAATAGCTGTATTTCTTCAGTGTTGTGGAGAAAAGGCTAGACAGTAGATATTTGTAGACGTCAAAATTTTAGACTATTACCTCAGTGATAAATAATCTGTGACTCAAAACGTTCCAATCCAACATCTACAAGAAGATGTAAAAAACTTGAATGGAAGTGAATGTTGGTCAGTGTTATTTTTGTACTCGGAAACTTTCAGTTTAGTTCATAGAACCGGTTGTGATGACACACTGGTCCTGTAGGTTTAGTTAAAATCCTAGTTTTACCAGTTAAAAACCAATGTATTCCACTCAGCTTAGCTGGAAGGTTCAACAAACCCTGAATGAAATTACGTAAATCCTTGTCATCGATAAGGTACACGGGCGCACAAACGGACATTACAGACAAATGCAGTGGTGATAGCTTGTTTTATGCTCCGAACCTCGTTGACTGAACGGCACTTTTTTGAAAGACCACAGCATAAAGTTCCTACCAGTCTTTGCGGACACTGTGTGCCAACAGTCGCCGATTCCTGGAATTTGCCGAGACCGTTCCAGTTGACCTGTTTAAGCGTTTTACACTCTGAAATAGTTATTTACAAACCGTTGATTACCTTAGATTTGATTCACAATTGGCGTTATTTAGTTCGAGTTTTTAACTCCCCCATATTGTAAACCGTAAACCGAAACTTACAGTCTTATTAATGATATGATATTGGACGAGCCATTACAAAATGCATATACTGTCGCCCACTTCTGAACGTATTTGTTAAGGTTCACCCGTCAACCACATATTTCACACGTCTAAGGACAGATCATTATTTTAAGCCCACAAAGCAAACGAGATAATAAATGCAGGAAGAGAAAGAGAGCAGAACAAAACTTGGAACGATACTAAGGATAACCTTTTGTTATGTTCACTTTTGCCTGCTTAATTCTACAACGATCTATTGTCTGTTTCTCTTCCCAGCTTGAGGCTTTTCCTACCAGCGCGAAAATGTTTGAAGTAGCCAAAAAGCTTCGTTTAGAAAAGGAAAAAGAATCTAAGATTACAAAACAAATTCAAGATCACAAAGCAATGGTAAGAGGCCCTTTTGGCCACTCTGATGCTAGGTTCTCTTTGTCATTCACTTTTAATTTGCTAACTCCATACTGAATTTTATTAAAACTAACCGACCATTTTGCGCTAGAATTTCAGCGAAAATAGAGCATTTATTAGTGTGGTTATTGCGACATTTTGTTTTGGTCACGGGATTACGACGCTAAACAGAGAAGCCGGATAAGATACAATCGTCTCATTTGACTTGCTTAATGTCTTGTCGGCTATCTATAGCAGTCGTTTTGTCTCATACATTCAGAGCTTTTGTGACCTAATGTTGACTCTCTTCCAATAAACTGTGCTGCCGCGTCTCTTCTCTTCCTCGGTCTTGGATCAAACGCTTGAGCGCATAGTCACTGGGACGACCCAATAACTGGCGACTTCGGTTGGTATATACGTAACCTACGCGGACAGCGACAATTGTTGTGAAGGAAATGAAACTGATTCTGCAGCAGCAATTCGATGCAGCTCGACTGAAGCTAATGTAAACTTTGACGCGCAATTTATCTATGATGTCGGCAAATTCAAACGTCAAACCTAGTTCAGAGGTGGATGCTATTACGATCAGCATCAATGAACTTGTTTATGATGCTGATGCAGAGTGACATTCGAATCTTGGTTCAGCCGATACGAAGATGTCTTCCGAGTGGAATTGGCTGGCATGGATGATACAGGAAAGGTGCGATAATTTCTTCGGGATAGCTCGAATGTTCATTCATCGAGATCTCAGATTTGAAGAAGGACTGAAGACTAACAAATATTTTCAGAGAGCCGTCATCCTTGTTCAACATCCGGTATCAATGCTTCAAGTTGATGAAAAATGAACATGATGATTTTGTCACTTACGCGAAGTGCAGTCAACCGAGAATGTGAAAACTTCAAGTTGAGGACAATGACAGAGATCAGTTCAAGTGTCTAATATTCGTCTGCGGTCTACAGTCCACCCAAGATGCCGACATTCGTACCAGAATTTTGAACAAGATTGAACGGGATCTTAACATAGCTTTGCCATCTGTGACAGTCGAATGCTAACACTTGACCAGTTTGAAACATGACACAACCATGACTGAACGATCGGGGCTATCTGCAGCCCATGCCGTTTCGCAGCGGCTACGTAACCGAGGGGCCAAGAAGCATGGTGCAGTGCTCTTATCGAAGCCCCCAACTGCATGCTGGCAATGCGGTGATTGGCATTATGTGCGGTTCTGTCCATTCAAGCACCACAAATGTCAAAATGCAAAAGATGTCGGACACAAGGTGACGCATTGCCGTTCCACTCTGTTACTCAGAAATCCGCCGTCGCTTTCAGAGGAACCACCGAAAGAAACCGAAGAAACAGGATGCAAAGCTGAATTCCGTTTTGGCCACCTTTAACCCCAGCTTCACTGCACGCCGAAAGTATTTTTCGGTGAAAGTCAACGACAATCCGGTACGCCTACAGCGGAATACTGGTGTAGTGAGGACGAGCGATCGCACTATACTACTCACACCACTGCTATTCAGTAGTGGGGCAAGAGCATGGATTTTGACATTGAAGTAGCCGCGGAAAGAAACATCGGAGTGCAGCATGGCATGAAATGGTTCTCGGTACATACAGGAACTGAGCATTGGCGTCTGTGGCAACCGTGACGTTCTGGGACCAGTACCGTACGCAGATGAGTGTTTTGTTTGTTGTCATGTTGAAACGCATAACCCATGTGTTGGTTTCCTGAATAAATAACCCTTGCGCCATCCGTGTTCTTGATTCACAACACTGGTTCTGACATCACGCTGATTTCGCGACAAACGTGGAAGAGCATTGGCCGTCCGGTGTACAAGAAAACAGAACATTCAGCTCAGAACGCATCTGGAGAAAAACTGGCACTGATTGGTGAGTTAGACTGTGATATTGAATGCGGTGATGTCCATACAAGTGGCACAGTCTATCTTACCGAGCATTCGAAATTGAATCTTCTGGGCTTGGACTGGATTGAGCGTCTGAAACTGTTGGATATGCCACTCAGCCAGTTGTGTAGACGTGAAGGTGCAAGCTCCGCTAGCAGATCAGAAACCGGATCACGTTCGTCAGAACCTGACAGAGAAGTTGATAAACAAATTCGCCGATGTGTTCCAGGAAAACCTTGGTTGGTGTACCAAAGCGAAAGCAGTATTGAGCCTACGTGCAGATGCCAAACCTGTTTTCCAGGCCAAAGTGACCTGTACCATATGCTGTGGACGAAGTGTTGGACAGACTTCAAAAATCCGGGGTTATCCAGCCAGTCAATTACTCTGCTTGGGCAGCCCCTATTGTAATTGTTAAGAAGGCTAACGGCTCTATCCGATTGTGCGCAGATTTTTCTACAGGATTAAATGCCGCGCAGTATCCTCTTCCAGTCCTGAGACTTGTTCGCAAAGCTCAACGGTGGCAGATGTTTTGCCAAACTCGATCTGGCCGAAGCCTATCTGCAAGTTGAAGTCGACGAGGATTCCAGAGAACTACTGACCATCAACACTCATCGGGGATTATTCCAGTATCGCCGTCTACTTTTGGAGTGAAATCAGCGCCTGCAATCTTCCAACAGATCATGGACACGATGCTGACTGACGTCCCTGGAGTAGCAGCATATCTCGACGACATCATTGTGATGGGCACTGGTCCTGATGATTTGTACGAAAAACTTGATCGTGTCTCAGCCGAATTCGAGAGTTTGGATTTCATCTTCGTGCTGAAAAATGCAACATGGCCATGCAGTCGATCAAGTATTTGGGATTTATAATCGACTAGCATGGCCGCCGCCCTGACCCAGCCAATATCGACGCAATCAATCGAATGCCTCATCCAACTGACGTCTCAACTTTGCGATCATTCCTAGGATTGGTGAGTCACTACAGTACCTTCTTACCTGCGATGCACCATATCCGAGGGCCGCTAAACCAACTTTTGAGAAAGGATGCAGTGTGGAACTGGTCTGCTGAATGCCAAAATGCCTTTGATCGTGTTAAGGCTATGCTTGCTTCGGATCTGCTTCCTTACCCACTTTGACCCTACCTTGGAGATTGTGGTAGCATCGGATGCCTTCAAACTACGGTATTGGCGCAGTCATATCCCATCGATTCCCGGATGGTTCTGAAAAGGCAATAGCTCACGCATCCAGAACACTAACGGGAGCAGAGAAGAATTACGGACAAATCGAAAAGGAAGCACTGGCAATTGTATTCGCAGTAAAAAAATTTCACAAAATGCTGTATGGACGTCACTTCACCCTGTTGACCGATCACAAACCACTGCTTGCAGTTTTCGGATCAAAGAAAGGCGTTCCAGTGTATACGGCAAACCGACTCCAGCGTTGGGCAACTATGCTCCTTGGCTACGATTTTACCATCAAGTACCAATCAACAACCAGCATCGGGCAGCGGACGCTTTATCACGATTGATTGCTTCGCGCACCACGGAAAACGAGGACATTGTGGTTGCGGCTATTTCGGTGGATCATGATGTGAACTACGTGGCAGCAGAAGCAATAAGAAACCTTCCCGTAACTGCGTCAATGATCCAGCAGTCGACAAGACGAGATCCAATTCTGCAGAATCTTCAGCGCTATCTTCGCAACGGATGGCCTCAGAATCGCATTGATGATGAGATGAAGCAGTACTTTCAGCGAAGAGACTGTCTTTCTACTGTCAATTCCTGCATCTTGTTCGTGAACGTGTGATCGTCCCATCTGGTCTCAGAACACGGGTTCTGCAGCAGTTTCATCGCGGCCATCCCGGTATCATTCGGATGAAAGCATTGGCACGTAGTTATGTGTACTGGCCTCACATGGATTCGACATCGAGAAACTTTGCAAAGGCTGTTCTGCTTGTGCACTGGCTGCCAAATCCCCAGTGAAAGCTGAGTTGCAATCGTGGCCAATGCCAGAGAAGCCGTGGATTCGCGTGCACATCGACTTCGCCGGACCAATGAAACGGCCAAAACTTCTTGGCGCTTGTCGACGCATACAGCAAATGGCCAGAAGTTTGCCTGATGGAAACAACGTCGATAACCTCAACGGTGCGAAGCTGGCCAAATATTCAGCCGTTTCGGAGTACCGGAGACAATCGTGTCGGACAACGGAAGTCAGTTTACTTCCGGTACATTCGTGGACTTCTGCAAGCGGAATGGCATTAATCACATACGGTCACCGCCTTACCATCCGCAATCAAATGGCTCGGATGACCGGTTTGTGGACATGTTTAAAACAGCGTTTCAAAATACCAAAGAGGAGGAACATACGGCCGACATCCTCGAAACGTTCCTCCTCAATTACCGAACGACTCCGAATCGACAGGTTCCGGAAGGGAAATCTCCAGCTGAAGCTCTGATGGGACGCAGACTGCGAACATCGAATGATCTACTATATCCTTTCAGGCCACCGGCGCCTAACAGGAGTTTTTCGATGGAACGGCAGTTTAATAGAATACATGGAGCTCGATCCAGTTCCGTTGAGGTTGGTCAATCGGTACTAACCAGAGACGACCGTACACTAGAGACCACATGGATACGCGGAAGAATTTGAGGCCGTCAGGGTACAGCACTGTATGAAGTTCAAGTTGGTCCATGTATCTAGATACGGCATGGCAGTCAGATCGGACCGTTCGGTGAACAAACGGCCTATTCACATAATCGAGGGCCACCGTTGAAAGAGCTACTGGACAACACCAAGAGGTCAAGAGGCACGCCAGAGACGCAAAACGTTGAGGTTCAAGAGAAGTCACCAAACGTTGCCAACACCTCGACGATCAAGCCGCACAAGGACCACTGTGACCCCACTCCAAGTACATCTTCAGTACTGATGAGTAGTAGGGGTTTTCATATAGATTGAACATCACCCACAATTGATCGCAGCTGTCGCATTCCCATAGACTTTCCAGTCGGCCCCTTTCGAAAAGAAGCACTAGACTCGAGTTTCGCTCTCATTAGAGCTCGTCAGTAGTGCATATCCTTGCCACTGCCGGGACTAGAACTCCGGCCATGCTTTCATGAGGCACAGCTGCGATCAATTGAAAAACAAAATCCCCTACTACTCATCAATAATCAAAATACCGCTCAACAAGTCAATGATTTCTGTGATTTCAACTTGGAGAGAAGTCCTAGTCGAGGGGTCATCGATTGGAGTTAACAGACAGTAACTGTGTCTCCTCTCGAGGCGATCGGGCAACCTGATCATTACTCACAAGCGAAAGTGGTTGAGCGTTCACATATGATAATTCGGTCGTGCCTAATGTGAGGTCAATGGCGCAGTGGTAAACACGGTTGCCTCATGAAAGCGTGGCCGGAGTTCTAGTCCCGGCAGTGGCAAGGATATGCACTACTGACGAGCTCTAATGAGAGCGAAACTCGAGTCTAGTGCTTCTTTTCGAAAGGGGCCGACTGGAAAGTCTATGGGAATGCGACAGCTGCGATCAATTGTGTGATGTTCAATATATATAAATCGTCATCCACATACTTTCGATCAACGACTTCAGAGCGAGATATTAGGATGCGCATCTTCTAACGAAGCAGCCAGGACGCATCACGCCATATCGATCGATCGACCCAGTTCGGATGGTATGGTCGTGGGTGGTGGTATGGTTCCACTCAGCCAATCAGATTGCAGTCGTGCGGTCGAACATCTGTGTACTATCTAGGATTGTTTTCTGGCGTTTGCTTTCTGTTGCTCCCTGTAACATAATTTGCCATATGTGATCGTTTCATTTGATCCATTATTTGTCTGACTGCCATGTGTGATCGTCTCATTTTAATTGTTTCGTATCTTGTAGTCATGAATGGTAATCGTTTTGTTCTGTACATTTAGAGCCTCTGTGAAATAATTTCGACTCGTTCTCCCAGTAAACGGTGCTGCCGCGTCTCTCCTCTTTCTCGGTCTTGAGTCGAACGTTTGGGAGCGTAACCAATGAGACGATCCAATAAAATGCAATCGTTGTAATAAGCTCAGACTAGATTGGGGAAGGTGCAATCGATCTCCGATTGGGAATAGAAGAAAGTGACGTTCACAAGATTAAGTTGATTGGGAGTCAGTAATTCTGTGATGTTGAAAGATTGCTCTTAATTCTGACGCTCCAGTTACCATTGGTAAACTTTTCTCCAAGCATTTTGATCGAAGAACGTACCTTGACGAATTTTTCTCGTAGTAACCAAAATTCTGGAATCTTAACCTCTGCTTGGCACAGGCGTTTCTCAATAAACGTATATATTGTTGAATTGGCTGAACTCATTCAGAGCTCTTAGGAGATTTTTCCGCGTGCCACACAGTATGTCCCAGATATATATTGCTCGGGTTTCTATCATATCGTTAACCCCGTAATTTTATTTTAAGAATAATGCACTTAGTTACTTAATTTACAAGTGTCGGTCATATCAGGATGTCCGATTTGTGGGGATTCCTTTATCTGATGTGGAGAGAGGTGAGTCATTTTGCACATGGTACTTGTATTAAGAAGATTTACATTCGACCCTAATTATTGAAAAAAACGATATTAATTCCGTATGGATTCGTGCAAAAATCACGTTTATGACACACAAGTGACCCCGTCGTTTTGATTTATTTCGGCGTCAATATGGCCCATTGATTATGATGTGGATGGAGCTTTTTCGAACAAAGATTATCTCCTTTTTCCGCTGCAGTAAGAACGTTACATGTCAAACCTCTGTTGACATTATCATTTAAAACTATGGCATTCTTAGTTACGAAGACTGCTGCAGAATGCTCTACCAGCGTTTAGGCCAATTGGGACGTCTTGAGCGCGCCTAGTCTCAACAGGTTAGCCCAGTGTCAAATTGTACACTGTATACGAGAGTATCTGGACGAAACATTCTGGCGACGGCTTATCGGTCGCGGTGGGGTACAGGCAGGGCTCTCATAGTCGCCAGACACTACTACACTAGATTCTTTCTCTTGGGGCCACCCCAGGCGCAGGGTTTTCAGGGAACGTCCACATTCCCCAGAGGAGCTAAAAATGACCTTAACTTTTACATGCAAAGTTACCTTTGAGACTGCTGCGTCTCTTCAACGTTATTCAATCTGAACAAGAGGTTATTACATTTGTGCGACATCAAAGGTGATCGTGTTGTATAACAGGCAGTTTCGTTGTGAGTAGTATACTACTCACAAGCGACATTCGGGAACAAAGGGCAAGCCCCAACGCCAGGAAGACGACGGACCAGAAGAGACTATTGGAATAGTGTGTACGCGCTATGGGAGAAGTGCCACCAGGGCGAATGACAACGTACTGCCACCCAATGTATGTGAATGCATGTCAGCCGTGCAAATGAGTGTACACGTTTGTGGTCCCATGTTTAACATGACCTGTACGGGAGTTCGTGCAATAAACGAATTTGCTGGCCAAGCGTCTTTGCGGTCACAACAACTGGTGCCGTGACGAACGTGAGGATGAAGATACCCTGGCCGCAGCCGTTCGAAGATGGAGACGTCCGGACGTTCCTGGAGGACTTCGAGGACGTGGCCGAAGTGGTCGGAGTCAAGACCGACCGTGGGAAGCTGGCTGCCCTGCGGACGCTGGTGAAGGGCAGGGCGAAGGCGGTGCTGGACGCAGCGCGAAGAGGCCCTGCGAAGGTGGAGTGGGCCGCTGCGAAGGAGGCGCTGGTGGCTGCGTTTGACAGCCCGGCCGACCGCCAGGAGGCCATGCGGCGGTTCAAGGCGGCCAGGCTTGGACAAGGAGCGGATCCATCCGTGTTCGCTGCCACTCTGCAAGGTTTGCTGGACAGGGCTCTGCCAGGATTGGATCAAGAACCACGACGGCAGTTGTTAACGGAGCAGTTTATTGAAGGTCTCCCGATGGCGGTTCGCGACCAAGTCCGTATTGCCCATGTCGCCCGGCGGATGGACCTCGATGAGCTTGCGAAGGTGACGCGGGAGTTGGGAGTAATGTCCGTGGCCTCAGTGGATGCGAACGACAATACGGAAGAAATGCAGAAGACAATGGAGCAGCTCGCAGCGGATGTGGCTGCCTTGAGAACAGCACCACGGAAGAACGATCGACTAGGAGGCTGCTTCATCTGTGGGGAAAATGGACACTGGAAGAAGGATTGCCCAACCCGGCGGATTAAGAGAGGTTTAAAAATAAAGTGTTTCATGATTGTTCCTTTTGTTGGGCGGGTCAACTAGTAATGGGAGCAATTGAGAGGGGGCCGTACATACAAGGGTTGAAGTTGACGGAGAGATAGAACAGTGCTTGGTCGATACAGGGGCGGCTATTTCGTTGATTGCTCGCGCAGAAAAGCAAAACGTAGAACCGACATCCATGATGATCAGGACAGTTGGAGGTCATAGTTTACTGGTTGACGGTGTGAAAGAATGTGGGGTGCGTATCGGCAGCCATATCGTAAAGCATAGTTTCGTTGTGTCCCCAGAAACCAGGCAAACGATCCTTGGAGCCGATTTCCTCACTGCAACAGATGCCGTGATTGACTTGAAGCTCAAAAAGTTGTCAACCAGGTATGGCTCCTTGACACTCACGGGACAGCGACAGGATAGCGTCAACCAAGTACGCGCGGCTAAAACCCCCACTTGCACAGCCCCCTTGCTTCAGTCCACGGTCGAGAAATACGCGGAGGTATTTACGAACGACGATGATCCGTACGGATTCTGCAACTGGATTGCACATGAAATACCAACAATCGGAACATTTCGACCTCACGGACCCCGCAGGATACCGGTTCATCTTGAAGAGGAATTGAAAAGGCAAATACAGAACATGCTGAATGAGGATGTTATCGAAGAAGCCAACAGCCCGTACAACTCGCCTGTTCTCCTGGTGAAGAAGTCCAACGGGAAGTACCGCTTTTGTGTGGATTTTAGACGGCTAAATGAGGTAACACAGAACACAGTTGTGCCAATACCGTCCGTCGCTGATATTTTTGATAAGCTGCAACAGGCGAAGTTGTTCACGGTGTTGGACTTACGCTCCGGATACTGGCAGGTACCAATCAAACCACGGATCGTGAGAAAACCGCATTCACGGTAGGCGAAAAACAGTACCAATTCAAGCGCATGCCGTTTGGCCTATCCGGGGCACCGTTCACATTTCGACGCCTGATGGTTCAGCTGGTAAAACGACTGGATAATGTGGCGGTATATGGAGATGACATTGTTATATATAGTAACACGGAATCGGAACATGCTGCCCATATAGATGCTGTCTTAAATCGAATTAAGAACTCAGGACTCCGGATTAATGCCGACAAGTCGCAAATCGGACGATCATCGGTGGTGTTACTGGGACACAAGGTGGGTCAAGGTGAAATCAGGCCTCTGCCGGAGAAAATATTGACAATTAGAGAGGCCGTGGCTCCGAATTCTAAGCGCACGCTGAGACAATTTCTGGGTCGAGCAGGGTACTACAGTCGGTTCGTGAAAAATTTTCACTCCATTACATCACCATTGTACGAACTCCTTCGAAAAGACAAGAAATTCGGATGGACCGACGATGCCTAGAGGGCGTTCACGCGAGTGCAACAAGCGATGAACGAGCAACAACTGACACTGAAACTTCCGAATACAAAAGAAACGTTTATCGTAGCAGCAGATGCCAGTGACCGTGGCATTGGGGCAGTGCTCAAGCAAAGGGAAGGTAATCGAATATGCCAGCAGAGTCCTGACCCCAACGGAGCAGAAATATTCGACCATTGAGAAGGAATGTTTGGCAATCGTCTGGGCACTGGACAAGTGGAGGCCGTACCTGTTGGGTCAACAGTTCCACGTGGAGACAGATCACAAACCTCTCGAGTGAATCAGAACTGCGAGGTACCCGAGAGGTAAATTAGCCCGATGGGCATTGCGTTTACAGAAATATGATTTCACGATCAATCATGTGCCTGGTTCGAACAATTGCGTCGCTGATTTTCTTTCTCGACCGCAGATAGACGACGAACTCCCAAAAGTGACCTTTGGAGTCAACGGCTTAGTAATGGAGCAGGACCCACAAACACTAGTGCGTCTACAACGTCAGGACAAGGTCCTCCGGAAAGTGATTGAAGCTCTGGCAAGAGGCGTGAGGATCCCAACAAATACTAAAGATGAAGAGTTGAAAATAATCGCATCCCAATGGAGAAGGAGAAAAACGAAAAATAAAAATATAAAATCCAAAGAGTTGGCTTAAACAGTGCGGGCGTATTAACGTGGCAGCGTGGCGTTGGGCGCTCTTGCGTGATAGTCATCCCGAGACAACTGAAAAGGAAACTGGGCAGCAAACTGCCATGAAATGGCACACACCGGATGCACAAGGACATACAATCTGCTGCAACAAAGAGCATATTGGCCGAAGATGAAAGAGGATGTGACAGCTTACGTGCTTGCATGCCAGCAGTGTCAGTTACTGAAAGGCGACAATCGGGGAGCCCAACAGCCCTTACAGCCAATACCAGTCTCCGAAATCGGTGAACTCTGGTCGATGGATCTTATGGGCCCATTTCCACTGAGTGCCCGCGGTAACCAGTACGTTCTGGTCATGACAGAACACTTTACCCGTTGGATCGAAGCGACTGACGTCCCGGATCAAAGAGCATCTGCGCTGGGAGACATGGTGATAAAACACATCGTAGCAAACCGCGGTGTACCAGAGGCAATCT
>LOND01000437.1:60520-74560 GCA_014220965.1 Paragonimus kellicotti
CTCAGACTTGTCGTTCAATCATTCCCAGGAAGATATCGGCTAATGTTAGGCTTAACGGCTTCCCCAATTGCCACTAAGAAGAAAGTTTCAACAGACAATGACGGTTATAAAATGTAAGAAAGTAAGCCTTTTATGTGCAGTTATGGTACAAAATACGTCATGATTGTTTACTGCACACAATAAAGACAACTAAAGGCAAATTAAGGATCGGCCCTTTACAAACAAACCAAACATACCTCAACGGATTCATCGTTCCGCATCATACCAGACAAAAGACGACAAACGTACCAGACGAACTTCAACAGATCCAACAGTCCGTATTTGGTAATTTCCAGACGGGGCCCAGTATACACGATCAAGAGGGACGGCGAGACGAAACGAGTGCATGCCAGTGAGTTAGCAAAGTGGCACGAAATGCCGGCGCAGCGAACCAGAAGATCAATAATCCGGGAGGCAACACCGCGTCGGTCGGAGAGGATTCGTCAACAGATGCACAGGAGCCAAGGAACCTCAGAGGGGGAGGAGTGTTGTATAACAGGCAGTTTCGTTGTGAGTAGTATACTACTCACAAGCGACATTCGGGAACAAAGGGCAAGCCCCAACGCCAGGAAGACGACGGACCAGAAGTGAATATTGGAATAGTGTGCACGCGCTATGGGAGAAGTGCCACCAGGGCGAATGACAACGTACTGCCACCCAATGTATGTGAACGCATATCAGCCGTGCAAATGAGTGTACACGTTTGTGGTCCCATGTTTAACATGACCTGTACGGGAGTTCGTGCAATAAACGAATTTGCTGGTCAAGCGTCTTTGCGGTCACAACAATCGTAGATCAAGAAGATCGAGCCGGTTCTAACCAGCGATATTCAGTAATATGTACTTGCTGCGTTTTGTTCATCTGTAGAATACAAAAAATGTACCGAAATCAGTAATCGCCTCTCCTAAAAGAACACATTGTCCCCCTAATCGCAGCTGGGCCGTGATCTGTTTCTAGCTTAACATTTCTTCAAGTTCAGGTTGCGCACGGCAGTGTTCCTGGCAAGGCATCTCAGTCTGGAAAACACAGTTTGAACGAGCTGTCCACGCCCATCTCTATAATATCACAAGTTGCCTCCATTATGGCACCAACCTACGGTTAAAATAGTAGTAAAAAGACATGATGACATTAAGTAGATGTGGATCAACATTGAGGTCACAACACTGCATAATGCCATGCGCTGCTTAGCGTTTCGGCAAAATGACGATAGAACATCATGTTACAATCCACAAATGGTTGATAAACCTAAAAACAGCATGACGTATCTCAGTTTTTATGGGAAAATTGGTAGTTTTCAATCATTCCTTAACCAACTCGTAAGTCTGTTTCACTGGTGAATGCAACTTGTTATTTTCCACCGCTTGGTGAAGAAATTATTGTACGAACACATACCCAAGGAAATATTGTATTTTCACCCTATCCACTTGCACGTACTTATGTATACTGGTTGCCGGTCCTGCGTTGCGTTACAAACGCTGAAATGTCTGCCAACAACCAGGTGTTATCGACTGTAAACCGTGGCAGCCGAAACACTGGAACGATGTGTTCACGCGATCTAACCTGAAATGCGCATACACATCTGTGACAGGTAGCACGGCTGCGTTGGGGCTGTTCACTAACCCGACTCGATTAGGGGGCCTGCTTTTGGGCAAGCTGGGACTTCCGAGTTTTGTTTCCGGGTCCACCATTTTAGGGCTATTATGAATCTCTAAATTTTGCAACTGATCATGGTAGTTTTTTATTGAGCGTCACGGCCTCGTTTCACATTCTGCATGTGCACTGACCATTTTTTACACCTAGGTTCTCTCGATGGACCAACGTGTTCAACGAATGCAGCAGAAACTAATGGAGTTGCGTAAAGTGGCTGCGGGTTCATCTCCAGAGGGTGAGTTGACTAATAAACCTCATTCCTTTGAATAACATGACGTCATTCTTGTAAGTGGATATTAGAATGCTCATTTATGATGCTTATTGCGCGGTATTTCGGACAATAGTGCTCACAATATTAGCGTATAATAAACCATTTCAAACAAGCTGTAAGGTGCACAATAATGAACCGGGTGGGTACTGTAGTGTAACACGACACCGGTTGACCGTATTCACGACAGCCCAAACTCGCCCTAGCAAAGTTGCCAGCAATGCAACCCAAAGACCAGGTAAACGTAGTCCTGGAAACAGGGTTGCCGCCCCCACGACACTCCTTGAATAATCATCACGTAATATATAGTAAACCCTTCATCCCAGTTAAATTTAGCAAACCGAATAGTTTTCGTGGGCAATCTGTTTAAATTTGTCCGGCTGACTTGCAAGTATTTTCTTTTTTCTTTTAAAACACTTGAACGTAAGAACGGCGGTTCATTCAGCAAAGTTGCCCCTCGCATTCTTTAGGTTGAAGTTACCCGCAGGCTTCTGTCATTAGATTCAACCGTTTCAGCTATTTCCCCGTATACTCTCGGTTTATTTGATGATTACAAGTCTCATAGATTCAGGTCAGCCCATTGATGGATGAGTTGTATTTCTTACAAATATCTGGAAACGCTGGTTCGTTTTTATACCGCTTCCTCCATTATTCCAGACCTAAAGAATTTGCACTTGGTGTCTGAAGGTTTTATTTTACATTGCATCTAGACCGGTATACCTAAACTGTTGCTTGGGGCGTTTCCTACCTAGCTTCTAAAACACTCGTTTACTGATTCATCACTTGCTACCTCGCCACTTTCCACCTCGATAAACACCGCTTTTTATCACATTCTTGTTGAAGTACGTAGTGTGCGTATTGGTTTACCCGAAGCTTTTGCTAGGACAAATATTCCTCTTAAGTTACCCTTAGCTACTTCTGGCAGCATCGTTCATTTCGAATGGCAGCTTATACGTACTTCTCTTAAAGCAGAAGCAAATGTTGGTGCCAAAAATAGTTGAGAAAAATAAGGGAGAATTTTAGGCAAATTGACTGTCAATTACAGGGCGTTACATAACATGCTGCGCTAAATAAGTGGCGTGTCCCTTCAATCAAAGTGACAAAAACAACAAACTCCGCAGTCAACAAATGGAAATGCTTCTTTGGATATGTCAGAAAAAGCAAAACGAAAGAGCGAAGGTTAAAGTGGCATTCTCCCAAAATCAGCCGCTCTCCAGGGCACCATAGTGCTAATACGTCGGAGCGGTGAAATATACTTTTGTAGTGAGACATCCACCGATAAAAATACAACGGTCAATTCCCTGTGTAAAGGCGTCATGAGTCTCCAGATAACCCAGAGTGGTCGGTGGGCAGAAATCAGTCGTTGCCTAAGCACGCAGTTATACTCGAGTAATAACATTATTACCATTACGATTAATATTGCTGCTGATAATGCCACCATCAGTTAATCCAGTTGCTCCTATTTACAGTGTTACTGCAAAGACTCGAGGAGGAAACCAAGATAAATCAATACATGGTGTCCAACAAATTGCCGCGGGAATTGGATTTGGTCAAGAAGCACATCGAGGATCTCAATCGTGTGGTGTCGCAGCCTGCAATGACTCAGCAATTTCTCGGTCAGTTGACCGAGAAGGTGTGTTTGTGACAATATTCACTGCCTGACTGTCTTATGCATTTGGTGTGCTCTGACTGACACTGACCTATGTGAATGCGCCTTTTTATTTACGGCTCGTTTAAGTAAGAGCATGAACTAATGTTCAGTGCCTGTCCGTTCATCGGGCTACACTTTCCGACTTATGCGCTTTTCAGCCATTTTAGCTAGGTTAGTCCACGGTAAACAGATAACTATCCGGGCCTTTAATAAGTAGATTAAGAAGAAGAACTTTACGAGCAAGTTGTAATACCAAACATAATACTTAACTATCCGTGCTGTTAACCAAGAGGGAGTGCAACCAACTGCATTGCAGAGAATAACTAAAGAAACCCTTTTACATTTGAGCCAATCCTTACCTCACAAAGTTGAATCGAAAAACAGCTTAGCTTTTTCAGATGAATTCATTACTAGACGTGCGAATGGTACGTTAGTGCGTTTCGTCCATAGAAAGACAGCATTGGGGAGCTTATGTGCTATCATTTCTTCAGTTTTGCCTCAAATGAATAAAACTGTGTACTAGTCATACCCCTGCCTCATAGAGCCAGATACATTTACGCCTCCGTTAAGCTGCTCCGGAAGACGTTACTAGCAATCATCTGTGTTAAGAAATGCACTATGGCACACAACGTTAGGATTAAACATGTGCCAGTACGATCAGCTCAGAAGATGAATGTATTTTTTTTGCAGTTTCACGTGGGCCATTTGGCTAACCATCTCACGTGCGAGTTGAAATCTGTTCTAGCTCATATGTATGCTGCTGTGCACTTGCGATTGGTTCGCCGTCAAAGAATCAGTTCTCCAAGATCGCGAACGCAGATCGTCCACCTCTTTTGCATCCCACGTTGTGTACGGGTTCACTTGCAGTTACAGTAACGTTTGCGTAGGCAGAACAGTCCAGGAGCTACTTCAGTGATAGAGCGAACACATGAAGAAATAATTGAAACAAATGGTGATGCGCCAGTCTCAACTTGGTGTACGGACTGCTCAAACTCATATCGTAGATTGTTAAACACGTCAAAACAACAGAGCACCAAGTTGATTCACTTACCACATCCCCGTTACTATTGCGTACCCGGAACTCAAAATGCTAGTTTTCAGTTAGCCACCGCTTATCCCCTCTTATCAAACGCCATTGCGTCCACAAAACCGGCGGAGGCAATCCATCGGACTGTCATGGTCCCAATTACATAGTAATAGGCGTGGTTGTAGGCATATCACTTACTGTGCTTCTATTTGTCCGATGTATTCAGACCTAGTCAGCCCCTTTTCGAAGAGGTGCACTGTTGACGAGCTCTTATTAGGGGCTGTCAGCAGTGCGTGCCGCCGCCGCCACGGCCGGGATGAGAGTTCCGATCACGCCTTCACAATGTGACTTTGTTGTCCGGTGCACCACTGATCTCACATTAGGTACGACTGGATCATCATATGAAAACTTCCAGCCACACTCGTTTGTGGGTAGTGTTTAGGTTGCCCTGTCACTTGCAGTGGAAATACAGTAACTGTCCTGTTAATTCAAAATTAAGGCTTCTCAGCAAACTGAACTCACTTAAGACACTGAACGATGTTTCGATTACTGGCAGTTACTACGGGGTTTCACTCTCCCTATTGATAGACTCCAACAGGAGTACGCGTGGAGCCGGCCGAACAGTCTTTGGGGATGCGATCAACCGTTTGTAATGTTCAAGTTGTTACCCCAAATCCTCCAATACTTATGCATAAACGCAAAGTTAGTGAGTCGCCACATTTGTCTTCTATCTGCTGTAATGCGAATGCAGTGCGCGAACGAGGTGGCTCCGGTCAAACCTTTTAGCACTCATTTTACTTTTAAATATATGAATGCCGTTAAAGGTGAAAACCAAATAATTGTTGAACGAAACAACAGATTACATGTAGTGTCACAAACTATATTGAAGGTCGGTTACTCCAAGGACAACAAAGGCCAACTCTCCGGTCGTAGTTAAGCTAGACGTGTGTATTGGACGCTGATCTCAAGCGTCAATTACTAACAACATAAGTTCAACTAGTAGAAGTTATATAACTGGCTGTCTATTACGCGGTGTTTATCCTGAACGGAACCGTATGCTCCATCAGAGATTTTGTCATTACACTAGTTTATTCTTTTAGGGGGAAAATAAATATATCCCCCTCCTATCACAGTCAATTCACTTTTGTGAATGACAATCATACTGTGATGTTAACTGTCGTCTAGTTAACATAGAACATTTTAATAGAAACTTAAATATTTGTGATATTCCGAATCGTTTGAAGTATTTAGTTCTAGCATGGTCTGAGACCAAATGCAGCATCCAAAGAACTGACGGAAAACAGGAACAAGTTTGTCACCCAGGTTTTCGTCATTTCAAAACTATCCGACCGGCGTGTGATCGACGGTTGTCGTGTGATCCTGTGTGACTGAAAGTGGCTATGACTGTAAAACACCTATGCATACCACATGGATTTATAAATGTCAGACAAACTCAAAATCAAATACAAGGTGAGAGGACCGAAGGAAGTGAAGACCGAAAATTCGTTAATTGAAGATTACGTTAGAAGTGACATTCATAATGGATTGAAATTTGAAGAGTTAATGGTCAACCGTTTATGAGCAGTTTCACAAAACATTACGTAGGATGTCGGGCACGATTTAGTGATAAACATGTGACCACATAGGCGAGCGTACGTGTCAGGCGTATGTTATTAACGAGCCGTATAAACTGCACAGCCATCATCTTTGGAATTGTTCAATACATAGACCTGCAGTCAAACTCAGGAAGTTTACGAGTCTCTAAACTTCTTAAACAAATGATTGAAGAAGAGACTGTGCGCCAGCCACCCTTGGCTTGACCCAAGATTTTTCACTCCGATTACTGACAACCAGCCTGCCAGTAGACAACCTGCAGATACCATGTGCACTAAACATTTGCGCCCACGTTTCCTAGAGGGTTCTCACTCACCCCTCTTCTAGTCGTGTTAAAGTAATGGGAAGACGTTGAATGTTTTGTGTTAAACCGTCCTTGGAACCTTCAATCGCGATGCGAAAGCGGTTTTAGGGGTGTTAAAAATAAAGAAATCATGCGGAAAGCGGATGGGTAGGAAGATAACGGTGAGCGGAGTGGTTGCTCGGGATAGGCGATAGTAGAAAGTGACAATCATCAGCCAGACTGACAATTTTGGAACGTTCATAGCATTACCTAATATTGTTACGCTGCTGAAAATGAATAACCGGAAATTGTACAGTTCCCCAAAACGTTTAGCCTAATGTACTTTCCTTCCATCCTGCATGCTATAGGAAACACAGAATGTGAGTTACAAGGTTTCTCTTTCAGATACATCCTAAATGATTGTTTGTATTACGTTTCATTGTGAATGTGTCTTAAAGATCACCTCGGAAGTGTTGTAGTATTCAGGCATTGCGTGATTGATGCTGATTTATGTCGTGAGTGCCTCGACGATTACTAATCTACACGTGGTCCCTCTTTGTCTCTTTTGAAGCGCCCTAACATGTTCATTGTACAATTATTCTAACGGAATTCTTAGAGCATCCACACTTACAACAATGTGTATTCAGCGATGGAGGTTTCTTTTAGAACAAACGTCGTTCGACGTCTCCTTCCGAGGTTCTGCCACATCATGAATTTCTTGAACAAAACGGTGTCCTATCTGAGGTTGCTTGTGGCGGTGAACAGATGATCTAAACTCAGAAGCGAAGATCACTGATACGTAAAACATACTTATTGAGAGTCACAAAGATACTTGCAGTGTTACTGACATCGCTTCTGTCCAACGGATAGCGTTGATTGTATTGATGTTTTCTCTGCATTGTCGATGAAGACATTCGACCGTCCCATCTGAACCATAGTGAGTTGTCGGTGATACACAGGTGCATAAAATATTGTCACGAAACTACCATTTTCGAAATGCTGACCACGGTTTTAAGGCGACATTGTGGTTAATCTGGGCGGCCAACGAAAGTTTCCGTGGTCATTTCATTGCCAACATTGGCTTCGGAACGTCAAGCACAGCGGATGGTATTCCCTAACATGGAGCTCATGCCGACTGATGGTAGCAGATGGCGGGGATGTTTTCTTGGATATTTTTCAGGTGCAATGAAGTTAGCAGATTCAGGGACTGATATGTTGCAACGTATCTCAGCTCTTTTACCAACCCAGCGGACGCCTACCCGAGTTTTAATATCCTATTCCATACTAGGCCAAACGTGTCTGTTGAAACTGAGCACGACCGTAGCCTGGATGCGAGGATGAATGGATGGTGTGCCCTGGCAGTCACACGTTGTCAAATGACTGTCAGTTCCATCGGGTGAGAGTGTCAGAAGGGATTATGTCAAATCTGGTCATTGGGTTATAATGCTGAATACTATCAGGACGAATTGTGCCCATCGGTTATGGCGGTCGCATCGATTGAGTGGTAGCCAACTGACGCCGATATTATCGACAAGACATAGCCCGAACGTTATCTATGCCAGAGGTACGAGAATTGAATTACTAAGTTTACTTATCAACTTCCGCATTGCAACCAAAGATCTGTTTAGTTGCGTAGCCTAAAATCCAGTGATCGCTGAAAACTGGTGTTTGTTAAAAGAGATCAATGACTTAATGGACCGCTAATAAGCGATAATCGGACCTGTTACACTCATTGCTGATGTGATGCAAGATTATGAAAGAAAATGGGCGGAATTTCCGAACTCCTTTGATTAGCTGTTGGAGGGTGACACCGACAACGGTATTTAACGCGTCAGCAACCATACTAAAAAGTACGCTTTGGTTGGACTTACGTAGCGTGATGGTGGGACTTAGTGTGGGTGTATGGACTGAAATCTGCTGCTGAAAACTCTGTCACCGTTGTTACGATTACGAAGTTGGTCTAAACGACCAACTTCGTGGCCGTGTAATAATTTACTGCATTGCAGAATAAAACTGACAATAGTTAACTTTTCTAAGCTACTCATTGATGGTAATGAACAGTGCAGAATGAAGGCACTTGCGGTTAGTTTGAAGCAGGCGTTTACTAATCTCACGTTGATCGGCGTAGTGCTCCAAATACTTGACTGTTGGTCGAGCGCTACCACATGTATTTCGCTAGATCTAAAGTTAGAAGTAAATCCATCAGTCGGTAAATCAGACGAGTTGCATGCTTATTTTAGTTGTAGCAGTAACCTAGAAAGGCCACAAAGACTAACGAAACCTGGTCCTATTGTGGCTGTCATTAGAGCCTTCAAATTTTTGTATGGCGTTTCCCCTACCAAACGTGTTTGTATTAATTTGAACATAGAATGCGACTGATAACTTTGGGTTCGTGACAGTCTCGTCGACTATTTAGATCTGGTAGTTTGCGCGAACCAAATTGGTTATTGAGAATAGGTAAGTCCCGTAAGTATTTCCCGTGAGGTCCCGAACGTACATCAGTTTCTACCAAGGACTGGCGGAGTTAACCATGGTCAAACACAGCAAGCTTCGACGTGAACAGGCTACGTTTCCGTGCCATGTAGCAAAATCGAATGTACGCAAACATAATATACCCTGACGTCTTTTCGACGCCACAAATGACACAGGTTGGCCTGCTGAGTAACTTCCCAACAAAAAAGTAACCGAACTTAGACGCCTGAATAAAGCACAACATGGATTTCATAATGGACATTTACGTGTCTCAAATTTGCTAGTTGCTCGTGAATGATGGGCCTAGGCTGCTGACGGACTGCTGAGTGATGCAGCCCAACATGATTTTTTTTTTAACTTTCAGCAGAGCCGACAACCTTACATTGCTTAAAAACACCCAGCGCCGGTCGTGGGACAGTTGCTTAGGTGGCTTAAATAGTATGTAACCGGAAGCAAATTAAACGAAACGTTAGACAGCCAGTTGTCCGACTGGTTCCCATCAAGTGGTGTTGTTTCACAGGAGCTCATTCTGAGTTCCGTGCTGTTTGCTCTGTTCGTCGTTGACTTGTCGAGCGTCGTCAGACCACCAGTATCGCTTCACGGTCATATTGTGGTGGATTATCAAGCCGGAGGTGAGAGTATTCCAACACTTGGCGGAATACCTCAACGCGGAAGGGAGGTCCGTCCAAAAGCCCACAGCGAGCAGATCGGGGACAACGTGGGCGACCGGATGAGTCATCGCTCGACTGGATCGGACCAACGGGCGAGGCATGGCAGGCAAAATAGATGGATGACCTGATCGGGGGCGCCGTTATTCCAACACTCAAAGGAATATCTCGACACGGCCGCGGAATACGGTCAAAGCCCACAGTGGATAGATTGCGGACAACACGAGCGACCGGACGAGCCATCGCTCAACAAGATCGGACTAACGGACGAGGAGTGGCAGGCGGAAAACCCCCCGGTAGAAGGCGCCGATCACACACGTAAACCGGGCAGAAGTGCACACGACGTGTGAGCGGAAACCTGGGCGTGTTGTGGACTGGAATGATGACTCATAAACGCGAGCGCATGCGTGATAACTATCGTGTTGGACAATAAAGATTGTTTTATTTGACGCCTTTTCGCTACAGTAATATCAAAGTATAGTGGGCTATCCAATGTCTACGAGATTTGGATGCACTTCAAATCGGCTCTTATTAAGAGCGTCCAGAGACAGACTAACAGGAGAGTCGTGGGGCTTAGGATATAAACTCATCCAAAAAGACTGCTAGCATGAGGACAGTTCTCAACAAACTACGATCACCTGAAAGAAGACTCCGCTCTAACTTACGGAATATGCCCACGCCTGGTCACCTGGAAAAAGACATCTTTCGATTGACCACAAACGAGCGATCAAAAAGTCATCCTGTTAACCTTTAGTTTTGGAAGACAGGCTCAGCATGGTACGTTTTAGAACGCACCTCCAAAACCTGTGATCCGCACACGCGAGATTGTCGCCCATAGCAAATGTTCCCTTGGCCATTTTCCTAACATATTTCTGCAGGTCACCAGATGTATATCTGTTTGTGACCGCTTATTTTAGATGTGTATAAGCGAATGTATCAGTCTGTTTTGTTGTTGTCCGTCCGTTGGTTTGCTGGTTGTATCAGCACGCCATTCCAGTGTGTCGGGATCCTGCGTGCCAGTGTTTCTCTTCTCATTCTGCTTCCCTGTATTTGTTTTCTTACATTTGCTGACCGTCTAGCACAGTTTGTTCTCCGAGTAACATATATTTAAATGGATTTGAATAGACTCGTCCGAAACCGACACGTCGTTGTTCAGTCAAGCGAACCATCATGATAAACCTATCACCACACCCCCGTTGCGTTTGTCCTTACATGTTCCTTAAATGCCTTGTTCAACTTGTCAGGTACGCGTTCAGGTCATCATCATCATCATAGACAGCAATACATCGGTGGTTTACACTGATGCTTGACTGCCACTTTGGTAGTTATATCTAGTATACAACGTATCGCAGCATTGTTAACCCTCTGCCCCACATTTCATGGGATATTATGGACTCTAAAAGCGATTGTTTATTCGATCAAGGCTCGATACAGTGCTTGACATGATCAGCGCTTTCACCTCTGTCAGCAACATCAGTGTCGGTGCCACCAACATAATCGTGTTCATTGTTTGGCATGGCTTATGGTCACAAACACTGCCATAACAACCACCCAGGTTTTATCACACACTTCCATGCTACGCAACTTGCTGAACAATACAGTCTGTTTTGAGGCTACTACACGAGCTGAAGATTTTCGACTCCAAAACTTTTACAGCATCATCCAACAAGTCAAGGACTACTCTCACATCAACCCGACCTTACGTCATACTCCGTAAGCCTCACTGTATCCGTTGATGATTTAAAACAATAAAAAAATTTTCACTGCGGTATCCAGATTCTGACGTGTTCTAACATTTTGTGGTACAGTTTTTTATTCGCGCATATTCAGTACCTTGCTATTTACTTGTCATATGTATTTTGATTGGCGTTATTCGCCGTCTGATTATATGAAACGTGGACAGGAGCGATTAAACAGTAAATTTTTCTACCTCTGTAAGCTGATGAATCTCCGTCAAACATATCTTAACTATCTGATTATAGTACGCAGTCATGATCTACGAAATTTTTTTTTTACACATCATACCGCAAGCGAATTCTGGGGTTAACCGGGCAACCACATGATTTTGCTCTTTCTAATCGCGTTTACTTTCAGGATAGTTTCGTTCATCTTTGCTTAGGATGAACCTTGTTCGCTCAGTTCGTGCCAAATAATATTTTGCGTAGAAATGTAGATCCCATGGAGAGTTTACCTTTGGGGTAGTTACATCCTTTGTCATTTTTCCGCTTTCACTTCAAAGCTACGAGAAATAAACTCCCAGTCAAGCCGTCTAGTTGAAACACGCATGGCTTCGAAGGAACCTTTGGATGACAAGGTTTCAATGTTTAGACAGCAAGCTGGCATTGTGTCGCGTAAGAAGGCAGCTGCTGCTGAGGCACTGACAGTGGTCAGAGACAATTTGAGCGTAATTGAACGACGTATTGGAGAAACGCGTGTTCAGCTAGCTCAAGTCGGTGGGCAACCAGACGGGTCAAGTGGTGGATCTGGAGATGCTGCTTTAAAAGGAGTCGTGACTGCGTTGACCGCAGATTCGACTGCTCCAAGAGCTGATGAAGTGGGTTGCAGTATTTTTGCACTGTTTTCTCTTGCTTTCTATCTTTCGTCATTCACTTTTAGCCTGTTCATTTGATATATCTCGAAACAAACAGATTTCTTTTTTTTTTTCGGTCTAATAGCGTGGTGCGCGTTTTCTCTCTGTAGTTCCTTCACTCCTATGAGTAGCATTGTTTTCTATCGTTCCGCTATGGCGTTCCAATTTGTATGTTCATTTTGGTCAATACATACTCAACTGGTTGCTATGTTGAAACAAACAACTGTAGCTAATGGGCACTAACTTTCGTTAACCAGCACTTACACCGCAGTACCTCCTGTTCCATGTTGACAATATTTACATAGATGCCCTGAGACACGTGCGGGGAAACGTGACATCTAATGCCGTGTATAATCTGCTCAGTTAATGTGTTTCGCAACCAGTCAACCATGTGACTGTCCCAAGTGTTGAAAACTCGCTACTTTCCGGGGTGAAGTCAAAAGTAGAACTTGTGGCACAAAGCAAATCTCAGTTTTATTGAGTTTCTATTGGTTATTTTATAGACAAGATGCATCAGTAAAATGAAGAATTACAATTGGTGTCGACGCCTTGGCTTTCCTATTGGTCGGCTCGGCTCCGCTTGTAGCTCGTTTGTTTTAACGCGTGACGCACTTAAACAACTTGTTTTACTCCGATGCTCGTTATAACAAAATCCGATGCTACGAGCAGCGTGCCATCCTGATTGGTCCCCGCGCTGACATACCAGTCTGTTCGCGTTGTCGACACTGATTGGCCGTAGCCTTCTGCGAATCACTGGTTGACTTCGTATCGATGCGTTTGTCCAATCCAATCCTTTTACACCAAGCGTACTGGTGAAGTCCCTCGACAGGTTTCAGCGTCATTGCTGATGTGAGCATGCTTGACATGGACACAGTTAGATAATAATCTAACTGTGGAAATCCAGTGCAGCACTAGGGAAAAAACAAGACATTTTAACTGCAGTACACCGACTATGAACGGATAGCGTCATCAACGGTTATGGGAATGTGTCCTGAGTGCAAATCTTTCTGGCTCTGTTGAATAACGTTTTGATGAGGCCTGTTTCACATTCCTGGATTGTGTCCGTTGAATACTGTCAGAACTTCTTCAGCATGTTCTTTACTATCAGTCACAACTAACAAATCATCCACGTATCGGAGAAATAAATCTGTTTTAGAGATGGTCCCTCGAGCCTGATTTTCTAGATGGGTTGGACAAAAGGGAACATTCTTCTCTGCTGGGATCACTTGATAATCGTTTCCATATTCCCATACAATTCATAAAAAGTCAATCGTATGAGCAGCCACTTTCCGTAATTCTCACAACTGTATAAGCTACATACGATCTACATACTCAAATTAGAGCAAGTCGAGTGAGTCATTAAGAACCATTGACGTTGGACGGATCACAGTCTGCTGGAGGAGGATGGGAATGTTGATGAGTGTGTGACACTGTCACACGTGCTTGCCGTGAGACGCGTTCGTCGGTGTCAAGTGGTTCACACTTGCTTGAGGTTTCAAGTGACTGTGGAATAGTTGGCCAAGGGAGATGTAGGGTTTGCACGAACTGTTTTGGGTACGCACATACGGTTGGCGGCATCCGAAACGGATTAGCCTGTCACAGTGACCGAAGCCAGAGGACGCCTGCGCTTCAAACCATCACCCCAAGTGGCTTGCGCTGCACCACTTGTGGTTCCACTCACACACCACGTATCCGGTGTAAACCCGAAGGAATAAGACCAGTAGTGTGTGAGTGAGCCCTTTGTGTCCAGCCGGCCAATGTTCGTTAGCCAATTGAAT
>LOND01000437.1:85232-96264 GCA_014220965.1 Paragonimus kellicotti
CACCATTCGCATTGACTGAACCAATGCCGTAGGGTCCGAGGACTCCCGGCCAAGCTACTGAGTCGCGCCCGACTCGAGCGTTCCAGAACAAACAGTCGGTCACTCACTGGTGTCGACCGGATTGTGACGGACAGCTGATCATAGAACTGGTCCTTTGTATCATCAGTGTGACACATAGTTGGACCATAAACACTGAGAAATGTAGCACACTTACCTCGACCGAGTCGCAGGCGCATAGACAGCATTCGAGGGCTGATGCCGTGCGGTTCGCCTATCATCAAAGCATTGATGTGATCAGCGACTGCGAAACAGACACCATGCTCCCGAGCACCGTCTGCCGGGTAACCTATCCAGTAGAAGGTGTACCCAGCACCTGCTTCCCGCAACTTACCTTGGTCCGCAAGCCTTGTCTCGCTCAAGGCTGCTATGTCGATTCCATAACGACGCAGTTCCATCGCGATCAGTGCAGTGCGCCGTTCTGGCCGCCTGTTGCGCTGCATCGATCCAGCAGCGTGCGCACATTCCATGCTCCAACACAGAGCGTCTTGCGTCCCCGGGCCTGTTTCAGGTTGGTCTTCGGTTACTGAAACTTGAGTGAGCATTATCTGCTCGAGGATTCTTGGTTGGGGGAACAGTATGAGGGTGAGTGTTTGGCAGTAGCATATTTTCGCCTATCCACCCTGCCATGTGCAGCAGATAGGGCGACCCGGTTTATCCTGCGTGACGGCCGATGCAGTATGGTATTTCGTTTATGTTGTATGGTCATGGTTTTTGTGGGCTTAGGATACTGCCAGGACGCCCAGACCTAGACAGGAGAGCGATTAGGGCCCTCAACCAAAGCCTTTGGCTCAAAAGCCTGTACCGCAAGGCAGCAGGTGACGCACACGCACACATACGCATCAACCACCTGAAACAGGCTCGACAGTCACAACCCAAGAAATTCGGCACATTCACACAGAGATAATACTGCAAGACAAACCGACCACACACACACCGAATCAGATCAGGCAAAAAAGAAACAAAAACAACATCAAACCGTTCCGAAAGCACAGCACAGCGGCACCATACACAACGAACGCATCTGCTTTTGTCTGGTTGCTCCCCTGTGGCCAATCTGACATGGTTGAACCTACATCGACCAAAGTCGAAGTCAGCACAGCCCACCGGATCAAAACAACACACAAGCCTGACCACCACGCCAAGGTAGCAGAAAAGGTCAGCAGTCGCCTACACTACGATAACGGCACACATTCCAAAGCACACAAATTCTAATTCCGTGAACGTACAACGACCCAAACGCACATAATGCTGTTGAGGCTATGCAATCCGGCCAATCATTTAGCACTCTGAACACATGTTGAACGAGACTAAAGTTATGGACGAATGAGGTTTAGTCATCGTAGATAGTTAAGCATCCCTTTAATAGTGTCGCAGAAATGTTTGGTTCCAACCTTGTTTTCAACTTGGGGATCTGCTTTTTGGACTACGCTCAGAGGTGGACCTTTACAGTGCTCAAGCTGACGTGATTTATAATTTTCCCGGATGTCAGTGAACACCCAACCCGTGGAACACAAGGGTTGATTGCGAGTGTAACAGGCAAGTCCACTGTCTTGCACATGCTTTTCAGTTCCTGGCCCGTACGTTAGTCGTAGATCCACACACAGCCTAAAGAGTTTGCAGGCAAAGTATACCTTGTTGCTAGCTCAGTATAAGGAGTGTTACTTCATAGCGTAAGTCACATTGCAGTGGAACCTGGCAGAGGTTTGAATGAACGTTGAGAAAGCTCCATTGCTGCTTGATCCAGCTAAAGATGAAGAAGTACACGTACAACTCAAGCAGTACTTGGAGGATTGCAGTGCAAAGTTGGCTCCAGAAGTGCAACCAATGCATTCTGTCAAGCGTCCCGTCCCGTGACACCCGTCGTATGATTTTTTGCCAATGGCCGTTAGTCCTTGACCTTCCCAAAGTTGAAGTGTGCCTCTCTGGCGAGGACTCCATAAAATACTGGAAGTTCGTTCGGCAATTTGAGTGTCACGTTGATGGAATCGTGGGAAGATAATGGCCAAAGGATGTTGTACCTGTTGCACTACTTTCAGGGTCGTGCGAAAGATGCTATGGATGATTGCGTAATTTCGGTTCCTAACGCTGAGACAGCAAAACATTTTGCAAGGAGGGTTTGTGACATGTTTACAAAGGGAAGGCTTCCGACAGAGAAACTGGGTTTCGAATGACCGTGAGGTCTCTGCTTGAGTTGCACCATCCAAATCGGTAAATAGCCCGCAATTCGAATCAGTCGCAACAGTCTTGGCCATAGAAAAAAAAACATGGAACACCGTTGGCAATTTGAGGCAGACATTCTGACTGTTATTTCTGGACAAATTCTATGACTGTCCTCTACGATATACACAACGTGCCAGCTCGTTTCTGCACGTTAGCGGCTAACCGACTTTATACGATCCATCAATCCTCGACGTCTGAACAATGGAAGTACGTGCGATCTGAAGAAAACCCTCCTGGATTAGCTCCGTGCGGCTTGATGGGCTGCCTACCAATAGAAAAGTGGCAGAATGCTTGAGTGGGCATCCCAGATTTTGGTCTCCGAAACTCAACTGTTTTATCGAGCCCAACGATATCGAACTAAGGAGGCTATCAGCTCATGTGCACCATATCGCACGAGAAAACAATATGCATAACCACGTTGTTCCGTATACAAGTTGGACCCGATTGCTCAAAGCCGTCATGTTGTTTAGTCCGTTAAGGTGTTACACTATGAAACTTAACGGTGGGCGCCCAAAATTGATTTCAATAACCGGCCCCTGAGTTTAAAGGAGATCGAATCGGCCAACGTGGATTTGAATAGAACAGTACAGTTAAAATGCCTCCTCGAAGATACAGTTCTATTATCAAGGCGGTCCGCTTGTGATAGCTCCTTTGATCTATCTTAAAGGAGCTCTCTGAAGAAAATGTGTCCCGTTACGGTTGAAGGGATTATACAGATAGGTGGCACTTCATCATTATCGACTGGAAATTTCGAAACCAAGCACCCTGTCGGCCCCATTAAAAGGTATTGTCACGAAGCTGAGGGTCATTCCAAAAGGTCCCATGAGTTGTGTTCATTCAGGAGGCATTTTTGGGTCATACGTGGTGGGGCTGCAATCAAGCCAGTCAGTGAATCGTGTTTAGCCTGCCGTCACCGTCGCGCATCAACCAGAAGCAACTACTGATCCCTCTATCATCGAGTACAGTAAGTCCAGCGTAGCATAGGTTCATGAACGTTAGATTGGACCGTGTTGGACCCTTTTGCAAGGACGGTCTTTAAAGATGTAGCGCCAGGTCTACACTTCACATAAACTACTTGTTGTACTGAATGAGTAATTCGTTCATACCCCGAACGTGTAAATAAACACAGCCACCTCAGATTCTCGGTTTGTATTGGTTACAGGCAAACAACCTCAAAATAATGATTACAGTGTTTCATAATGCTCGCACCTTGAACCCACATTCCTCGATCGTTTGTGTCCCTCATGCAGACTATCTTCACTTGATGAGTTAAACCGGGGCGATACTAGTTCTGTCGACTTGAGAGTGGGCAACATGAACCATTAAAATTTAGGAAACAAAATTTATTCACAACTTATGATGGACCAATTTTAATTCTGCATGCAGGTGGGAGCTTTCCTAGATTTGAACTTCCTTTGGTGGTAGCCTGTTGCATTCACGCCAGGCAGATTAACCAGGAGGAGGTTATTGTTTGTCATGGTTGTTATCAGTCCATTTTGGTTGAATAAGTTGGTGTTTGAGTGGTATTTATTCTGCCAAGTGTTCACCTTTCGAAAAGAAACTCAGCTTGGTATATCGCCATATTTTTGGGGCAGGACATCAATAATTAAGCTGCATCGAAACGTTTATCACCAGTGACATGGTTTACGGATTCAATATCAAAATCAAAGTTCATGTATCATAGTTGATAGTTAAAGAGTGGATACGACCCTGGCAAGCACGCCATGATGATGTTTGTTGCACAGAAGCTCATGATTCAACAACCGCTAGCGAAAAAATCCGCGATGGTCATTTTTTTTCTTCGTACGGATGATTTATTTACGGTTAGATTTCTCCCTCATGTTCACTGAGTAAATCAGGTAGGGGGCGGTTTTAGACAACAGTCAGTATTAAAGAGCGCTGGCTGGGCTGATGGCAGTTTCAGACGAGAAACACCAAGAGTACCTAGTGAGTTCGAAAAATAGATTGCAAGCTGTATTGGTGAAGAAAAGAATTAGTTCGAATAAAATAAAGGTTGCTTGAAGTTTGCATCTTTTTGCTTTTTAATAGAGCAGTTAAGTAGCTCTTAAATTACATGTCTATTTTCACAGCGGCTTCTGTTTGCCACCTTTTCAGTTCCAGCGCTATGTTGTCAAACTTCGCAGTAAAAACACGGTATACAAACAGAAACGAGCACAGCTCAGCGAACTCCGTGCTGAACGCAGTATTTTGACACGAACCGTTGAACGGTTACGAGACGAAGAGGCACAATCTCGACAAACGCTCGCAGTTGCGGAGGCCGCTCAAGGAATGAGCGGTTACTGGGACACCCAATCTACACTAGAAAAAGTAAACAAAGATAATACATGCGAATTTCATATTTTTCTTGACCAAGTGGTGTTACAGCTCGAGCAGTCGTCCGTCTGACTAATATATCGATTAAAATTATTCTACATCGCGTTAGTTTCACACATTTCAGTTTTCTGTTTTTCCCTGAAGGCCAACCATATCGAAGCTATAAAGCTATCCTAACGAGCAGAACAAGTTCTCCAAAACCGACATAGAAACTTGGAATGTGCAACAGTTGAGCGATCTATCAGGGCAATCCTTTTCAAAATATAAAAATTTTCGTCTTATTCGTATACACTGATTTCGTGGCTTATTTTAGTAACTTGCGTAGGTTCCTTTGGAATTGTGAATTTTGCCACTGGAAACAACCCTGGCTAACGGATGGTATTTGATTATTTCATGAGCTAATATGTTATGGCTTTCTGTTATTCTCCAACACTGTAGAATTGTCATGCATGCTAAATGGACTCTCGCTAAATCATTTATATCATTAACTGTGAAATGAATATTAGTTTTGTTATCACTTGTAAGTGCCAGACCATTTTAGGTGTTTCGTACCGGGAGTATTAATGGCTCGACCGGGCGAATCAATCAGCCATTTGGGATGTGCTCGCTGATGCGTGTGCCTATTTGCACTGACTTTACGGCCAATCTATGTGCTCCCTCGGGCACAGGTGAAATCATAGATTACGTTGCAGTTGATAACCAGACTCATGTGGTTTCTTATTCTACTCAATAAACACTTGTTTTGAGGAGTTGCATGTTCGTTTGATAACTAACGTGAATCTGCATCTGATAAGATGGTTTTTTTTACTAAACTGCATGGAGAGGTCAACCATTTTTACTTGATACGATCATGGTAACGAGTTTGGCTTGTCGCATCTCGTCTGTTGTCCACTGTTCTACGTAGCCCATGAATATACGCATGCTAACAGCTGTACTAATGAACTATTCATTGTGACTCCGTCTGGGAGATTTTTAAGCCGCGTATTACGTATGGTTACATAATCATGTATATTACTCATCGACTCTTTGATAAGGATTTGTAAACAATGCTCGAACATCGAAAGTTGACATTACCTTGTGTTTAACATGGATGTTCAAGGCGACGTCGATAAAAGTGAAAGGTATCCTCTGGGCGAAATTCACCGAATCTCAAACGTACTTGAACGTTCAATTTCATTTCATTGGCGAAAAGAATGATAGCAATGGGTTCATTCTCAGGCCCACCACTTGCAGATATATTCATTGCCAAACTAGAGACAAATTAACTCCTTCGCGTCATCGGTAACTTTAATCTTCGTAAACGCTAATTAGACTATATATTTTCGCCTGATCAAAGATAGCAGTGATATACAAACGTTATCGGTTAACTTCAGTCTTGCACCTTCCAAAATTATGCTCACGATCGTAGAATGGACAAGTCAATCCAAAGGTTACTTCATGTGAAGAAGACTTGAACAGATCAATACACGAACTTCCACAGCTTCGTTACTTACCAGTACAAGCGGAACTTGGTTCGCTGCTTATAAGGCTGAGCACAAAAGATTTACACGCCGGATAACCCACACGAAAAAAATCATTAGACTATACACTTAGCCAAAATGGGCATCCCCGAAGGTTCCTAAATAGGAGAGCCTAATGAATCGTGAAATCTTCTAGATGACGGAAGAAAGCTTATTTTATTGTACTGTCATATTAAAGTCTTAGTTAGCAATATTTTCAGCCACCAAATTTCGAATGCACTTGTGTGCGCTTATCTCGTGGTATAGATAATCTTATCGTTCAACACCCTCCGACCTTGGTGCGTTGACCTGGGTTTTCTTCGTCATTTTGTTTAGTCCATCACCAGTTTTCATCAGAAAGGTTACGTTGGGAGAACTACAAGGTGGAGTTTGGAAGGGATTCTTGACCACCTTCAGAAATGGCCTTGTAAATGTTCTAAAAAGCATACTTTTCTTGCATGCTTGGTTTTCGATTGATTGATATTGGCCATCAAGTAATGTCTAACGAAGCGTTCCTTCTTACCTGTAGGGTTCAGCAGGATCAATCCAGAGCTGTCACACTACGACTGTTGCCAACGGCAGAGTCTACTTACATCATACTCTAAAACTCATGCCTATGTACACATCATCATCATAGACAGCAATACATCAGTGGTTCACACTGATGCTTAACTGCCTCCGTCTCCTTTGACCGAATAACCCCAAGCCACCTGAGGTCTTAGCAAGCATACGCCACTTGACATCGACGAGCGCGTTTCTCATAGAAAATACGTGTGGCAGCCTTACATATTCATCGGTATTTCCATTATCTCCAGTAGACTGTGTTCTGTCCCATGTCTGTGATTATGTCGATTTACTTAGCTTTATCCGATTTTCATATATAATTCATCCGTATCTTATGTAGGTGTAAAAGACTGCTTAGAATGATCGAAACCAGCTCCCTGTGCAGTTGACTTCCTGTGGTTTAGTTCTCACCTAGCTACCGATCAAGTTTATAATAAGGCGAGTTAACCAGTGGCAATATCAGGTTTCAGTGGAACGCCCTCTTACATATTTTTCAGCGGTCGTAGGTTCAACGAATCGCCGGTCCTTTGTAAGGTAATTGAGTCAAGGTCTTATACGTAATGAACTCACATGCAATGTTTTAAGATCTCCGGTAGTCTACCAATATCAACCGTGTGCGATCAGCTAGGCCTGCGTGTTGATGGTTCACCTGAAGGCAGCGCCAGGCTTAAAAAGAAGGAAACCATTATACTTCCCTCGGACGATGGTTTCGGAACAGTACTAATGCATCGCTTAGGTTACGTGGCCCGAATATGGCACGTTTTACCTGACGCGTCCAAATTCGAAACTGATGCTGAAAAGTGAATCAGTTATTAAAGTAAAACTGACGACTTCAAAGGCTTCAGTGAAGTTGCGTCGCGATGGGTTCACTGAGCAGACCGTAGCTCATATAACCTCTAAAGAACCAAGGACTCCGTGAAATATGCCCCTCGAAAACCGAAGAAGGACTCCGTTTCATTGAGATTTCATATTACTCGTCATACTATATATATATATATATATATATATATATATATATATATATATATATATATATATATATATATATAGTCAGACACTGTAAAAGGGATTGGATTGGACAAACACATCGATACGAAGTCAACCAGTGATTCGCAGAAGGCTACGGCCAATCAGTGTCGACAACGCGAACAGACTGGTATGTCCGCACGGGGACCAATCAGGATGGCACGCTGCTCCAGCATCGGATTTTGTTATAACGAGCATCGGAGTAAAACAAATTGTTTAAGTGCGTCACGCATTAAAACAAACGAGCTACAAGCGGAGTTAAGCCAACCAATAAGAAAGCTCAAGCGTCAGTACCAATCGTGATTCTTCATTTTACTGATGCGTCTTGTCTATAAAATAACCAATAGAAACTCAATAAACTGAGATTTGCTTTGTGCCACGTGGACTGACTTTTGCTCTCGTTCCGGAAGGTAGCGATTTTTTAACATGGTGTCAGAAGAGAAGAAGAAAACTGCAGTTGACAAAAGGAACACCACGACGAACCCGCTGATATAAATGAGAGCTGTGCATCCGCTTGTCATCCGATTTTTGCCGTGATCCGTGAATATATATATGAATGAATATGAGCAAGGTTGGAAGATGTGATGTGAAACAAGGAGTATTACGATAGCCTGACAGTTGATCATGCTTGCCGATTTAAATACTTTCGGTGTCACTGAGAAGCCCTGTGTGCTTTTGACTACATTGGTTGCACGCGGAGGTGATCAGTATCAGACATTACTGTCGGATTCGCTGCGCATTCGAGCTAGGGAAGTTTCTTACAACCAAGTGAGTGAGTTCGTTGAGTAATTGGCTCCTGGTAAGGTGCCCAGAAGAAACACGATTTCCCTTTGTCTCGTAGGTCACATTTTTCAATCAGAGATTGTGGGCCGACCCCTCACTTCAACTATGTTCCATAGCTCAAACGGACAGGTGGTATCAGAATTTACCGCCGCCCCAATAGACAAGTTCATTATCTACTTCCTCTGCTTTCAACTCGTGTTTCCTAAAGCCAAGGCAACTGGTAAATATTGTCATCTGTAATCTCTGCTCTCGGACGAATCCGTCAGCAAGGTATCTTGCGAACACTTTCACGAGTCTTATCAACTTTCGATGTTTGTGACGCGGTTTTCACTGGTATAACTAAAGTATTCGATGCGTTTTTCAATCTTCGTTCTTCATAACATCTGAAAAATGTCCATGTGTTGACAAGAGGCGAGGTTTTCAGTGTGTCTGTGCGCTCAGTTTTGTTTTATAAATCAAAGGCTTCGCCCGTTCATGCGGAGACTGGACGTGCTTTATTTCTATTCCACCGTTGCTGTATCCACCACCATGTCAGTATCAATTGGGTTGACTGTGTTATCAATGCGGTAGTCCATCGTAGCGTATTTGGGAAATATGTAGCTTCGCAGCCATTAGTTAAGATAATGAAAGTGCACGGTCTTCGCTAGGTGGGTCACCTATTTTGTATGCCGACGGAGTGTTCGTCATCCAATGAATTGTTTGGTGGACCTGTTGGTAGTTGCAGGACGTCGCAGGACAGCGAAGCGATGAGGCTGTCATGCGTTATGCTATCTTTGATCACCTTGCTGGGCTAGATTTGAAGGTGCCATCTTCTCGACTGTCTGACAGTTTCAGCACCAAAGGCGGCGAACATCAATAGTGTTTACTTTCACTATTCTTATTTAAGTTCGTCATAGACGAAATAATGGGAGACTGTCTGCGGCACTCACAAGATGCCGGCGTGGACCTCCTACCTGGTGAAAGACTGACTGATCTTGATTATGCTGACGACAAGATGTGGTTGGTTGGTAATTTCCAAGCAGCGCAGACACTGGCAAATGCTATTTTGCGCTGTGCCAAGCATTTCGAGGTGCGCTTTGCAGCCTCAAAATGCAAAGTGCTTCTGCAAGATTGCTGTGATTACGTAGATTTAATGTTAGATAATGAAGTCATGGAGATTGTTGACCGGTTTGTGTACTTGGGAAGTTGCAATAGTGACGACAGAGGTGTAAGGAATGAAATAGAAGCTTGCACCTTTAGAGCTAGTGCAGTATTCTCTAATCCAGGACATTTCTGGCGCGAGAGAGAGGTATCTCTGGGGCTTGAGAGTCGCGTATATTAGGTGACAATGAAGGCTGTATTACTTTACGGTTGTGAACCTCGGCCGCTCAAAATAGAAGGTATGAACTATCTTCAGTTACTTGACCACCGCTGTCTGCGTTCGACCGCTCGTATGGGATGGCTCTAACGGGTAAGCAGTGAAGAGTTAAGAAAGCGGGTATTGAGTAGTGGTTGCCAATCAAGTTCTTTTGTTCAATCTTCAACTTTATACCGACTTAGATTGTCAGGCCGTGTACTATGAATGCTAGGATGTCGTCCACCATACCGGACACCCTTTGCCGATGCTGCGGCCGACTAATGTAAGGTGCGACGTGAACAGATGACGACTTGAAGTAGGGGAATGAAGTAGTTCATTAAGGGGCTGACCACTGAAGGCCGGTTTCGTTCCCCGCGTTGTGGCCCTCACGACCCATAGACTCGGTGGCCGAAGATTTTAGTTGGGATGGTTATTAACCTTGCTCAGTAGTCTGAATGTTATTATTTGGCCGAGTTGTCTGTGAAGTGAGTGCACTTAATGACGCGGGGCAGTGAAAGCCGTAAGGAAGCTGTCTTGCTGATGACGCCTTACTTTCACTTACAGCTCGGTTGTTTGTTTGCAAGGTGTAGGCACCTTGATGTTGTATGTTGAATATAGACGTAGCTATTTTTAGTAATTGAGTCCCCTATCCTTCTGTTTCTTCTTCCCAGCGTGGTCTTCCTTCTTCCTCATTGTTGCATGTCAATTAGGTGTCAGTGAGAACCACTGATACATTGCTCTCTATGATGGTGATGATGATGATGATGATAATGAGGAGGAGAAGGATTGTTGTTATTGTCCACACCGCTAGCTAGAATTGCCCCCTGATATGGCAGTGTAGCAGTCGATAACGCGTATGTTTCCACTTTTTTGTTGACTCAGCTTTCATTCCTATCCAAGAAACTACTGTTTTTGTCGTTATGCACTTTTTATTTTTTATTATTTGCTCCTTCGTGTACTCACGCGTGGCCAACTACAGACCGAGCCATATTACCCAAGGGTATGGCTGAAAGCTGTACTCAGGGTAGATCTACAATGTTGTCAACAAATGCACAGATTATGCTTCAACCTCACCAGGACCGCCCTAGAGATCGTAACAGGAAACCGAGCCAACAGAATCCTTTAAATATGATATCATGATATCTGAAACTGCGACTTTGTTGTCTGTTACAAAGTGAAAATGTTTTGTATACTCACAATCTAGGAAGAA
>LOND01000437.1:100698-150050 GCA_014220965.1 Paragonimus kellicotti
CGCACTCGCGTTTTTGAGTCATCAATCCAGTCTACAACACGTCCAGGTTTCTGTTCACGCGTCGTGTGCACTTCTGCCCGGTTTACGTGTGTGATTGGTGCCTTCTACCGGAGGTTTTCCGTCTGCCATTCCCCGCCCGTTAATCCGATCCTGTTGAGCGATGACTCATCCGGTCGCCCACGTTGTCCCCGATCTGCTCGCTATGGACTTTTGGACGGACCTCCCTTCCGCGTTGAGGTATTCCGCCAAGTGTTGGAATACTCTCACCTCCGGCTTGATAATCCACCACAATAGATACAGAGGGATTTGGTGGACGGAGTTCAAATAGTTATAAAATGAAGTAAAATCACATTCATCAGTAAAAACTAAAATGTCGTCCACATAACGTTTGTAAAGCAGGACCCCCGAAATCCTTTCTTGAAATTGCCTTTCAAGCATTCCCAAAAATACATCCGCCAATATAGGACCCAGTGGGCTACCCATCAATCTGTCTGTAGTTAACACCTTCGAATTCAAACGGAATGTTTTCTGTACAAGCAAAAATGAGATCCTTAAGAAGATCTAATGGAATACCTAAATTTACATTCTGACTGGAAATAAAATCACATAAAAATTCAACAGTCTCTCGCAGCGGTACATTAGTGAATAAAGAGTCTACATCGACCGAGTACATCATCTGTGGACTTACTGAATTGTTCTCCAAAATTTCTGCTAGCTCAAAGGAACTACGAACACAATTGGGGGATAGCAATTCACGAACTGGTTTAAGGATGTCCACTAACCATCTTGCCAGTTTGTGGTATGCCGAATTGTTCATGGATAATATCGGTCGTAGTGGGATACCCGTCTTGTGGATTTTTGGTGAACCTCTCATCCTCGGTGTCTGCGTGCCTGTTGGTTTCAGTTTCTTATACTGAATCTCAGAAAGATATCCATGCAGCATCAATATTTGTAGTTTCCTTGATATCTGTTTTTCAATCAGGAAATTGTTACTAGGCCTGGCATCCAATTGAAATTTCCGTGCATCGGAAAATACCACATTCATCTTGGCTACGTAATCCTCTTTCTTCATTATGACAACGCCAGAGCCCTTGTCTGGCTTGAGGAAGACTAGGCCAGTCATTTCTTTGAGCTCCTTGATGGCTCTGTAGTGTTCTGTGGACAAACAACAATTCTGGCGTATTGGGGCCGATAGAAACTCGTGTGATATATCAACCAACTTTGCACGAAACCAGTCCGCGTTGTCCAGTGAGGCGGGAGTAAGATCTTTAACTTGCTCATACAGGTTTTCAAATTGAACCTGGGTTTGTAGTTTGTTCACTTGTTTCGGTGGCACCTTGAAGTCTAGACCCAACGAAAGTACATCCAACTGAGCTTTGGTAAAGTGAGTAGCCGATAAATTGTGAATGTGTTTAAAATCATCTCTGGTGAAGGCTGACATCCGCCCACGAGGTAGTGAATTTTGCAAGTTCTGAAGCGTCTTCGCTTTGGTTTCTTGAAGTGTAGTTCGTATAAAATTTTCAAACTTGATACGGCGAAACCAACAGAATCCTTTAAATATGATATCATGATATCTGAAACTGCGACTTTGTTGTCTGTTACAAAGTGAAAATGTTTTGTATACTCACAATTAGAGGAGAATTCGACCTGCTTTTCTTGTTTGTGGTTATATCTTCGTTTCAAAAGTTGCTGCATTAAAACCTCCTACATTATCTTGAATGCGGTTGAGACAAGGCTGACACATCTGTTCTCCTAGCGTGATGTTCCAACACCCTTTCTAAAAATGTGAATAACTGTCTGTTGGCATCAGCCACGATTAGTATATCTATTTTAGACGCCATTGTTACTTTACCACCTCTGTAATTGACAGAGTTATGTTAATTCAGATCTTGAACTTGGTAACGTTTCCGTGATATTGTCTCCGACGATTCTCCAATTTTCTATGGCGAATCTTGTGAACTGTCATAAGGGTATCGCGTTTTCCTGTCGTCCACAGTCGAATGAATTAGTTTAGACCTTTTGCAATTTCTTTACAACACAGTATAACCTAGCTGGCTATCTTTTTCACGTTTCGTTTCACCAGCACTTTTTCTACGTTCAGTACAACCACGAATCGAGAGATGCAGCACCCGATTATTACCGGATTATTATCTTGGCTGCCTTGGTTGAGTAAATTCAGGAATCTGTTGTGGTCGACCGTTATACGAAGTTGATCAGGTCAGCTATAAACCTCTTGATTGAACAAGGCGGGATATTGAAGTACTACTCAGATCACACTGGTTCTGTGTATTACAAATTACTAATTAACCAATATATACAATCTAAAACCAAATGGTCTCTTCTCGGAAATGAAACGCTAACGATTGTCGCCTTACAAAGCAGCAACTGAAACAGTTAAATTGAACGGCTCAAAACCATGCGACTCGGAGTTCTTCATGTCAGTAGGGAAGACGTCGTGAGGGAAACAAAATTAACACCGAATATGTTCACAGCCGTGCAGATACGAGGGCTGTGGGGTGGATAGTTTGTCGGTGTCTCATCGGGTGATGTGGAGTTTGAGCTCCTTAGCCGCCGTTTCGCCATCACGTTAATCGTAAAACTTGCAATAGTCCAAATTCATTCTTATTGACTCAACAATGAATCAAGATAAACTTCACGGTCCTTACGCAGACTCTTAGTAAGTTTACGTTCCACCTCGTGACTGCCGGTATCGTATGTACGATCTTCCACGAAGACGTTGAGCACCGCGTAACGATCAACCAACGATCCCAAGCACAAGATTGGATCACAATGAACAGATTGAACAAATTATCAAAGTGAATAATTAAACAACCTTAGCAACTTTGAACGACAGATCGTTTCCGGGGAATGGATTACAGTTTTATGCCAACAGGCTAAAGATGAACTATAATCACATAATATGACATTCATACTCAAAAGTGTTCTTCCGATCAATCAGCAGGATTAAAAAAACAATGGAACGAGCCGAGCTCCAAAAAGGTGATGCACGCACCACTCAAGCAAAGTACAATAACCGGCAACTGGCTATTCGCACAACTATCAAATTGACGCGATAAAACAAAAATATTTGGAACCAGCTCCGGTTAACGGCCAGACACGGGAGGGATATGGTTGGATCGAATTTTCACATGATTAAACTTCAAAAGTCGATATGTCGTATTTTTAGGCACGATGATCACTTGGCGTTCGTCCTTATGCCTTTTTCTGTCAGCCAAAATTCTATTTCATTATATCTGTTGTGCTCTTTTGGAACGGCTCTCCTTCATTTCAAGTTAACGTAGCTGTTAAGATATCTGCTCAGTGTTTGTTTGGATCACGATTGCTGTGATCTGAGCAGTTTACTAAGTGCCTGGCACATTCTCATCACCCAATTTCCGATTGTACTTTTTTCCTCTTTACGGCCATACTATATCCGAGTAGACAATCAAACAAAACGAGCATGAACAACGCCATTATATGGGTCTTTACAGTTGCTTCATAGTGAATGATAATAGTTGACTGAATGCAGCCACCGTTAACCAAGAGCGTCATGAACAATGCGAAGCCATGGTTATGTCGCACTGGCATCCACATGTAAGCATTGCCGCCTTTTGGTCCAAAAAATTGAGGCCCAAGTTGTAAAATTCGTGAGTTACGCATAATTGCAGTATTCGATCACCGTCATTAGTGCAGAGAGTCCGGACACCAAACGTGTCACCCCGATGCTTTTCATTCGGTCTTAATCATGGTCAGCTATATCTCGTAATTGCGGATTGTTAGTAATAGACCAGTAAAGGAATAATGGTATCACTCGTAACCAAAACCGACCGTTCAATTAGGATTATGTAAATTACCTGAAATGTTAAGTAGGCAGTTTGGAGACGGTACAAGATCACTATCACATCATACCTCTTCATAATGGTAAACCTTGTTTTTAGTGGGTTCAATATATAATCCTTAATTTGATTCCTTTTTCACCCGAATTCAACGTCCTCAGGTTTCCGAACACATGTCAGCTCTGAATAAAAAAAAGGGAACTACATTAGATGAAATGTCCAAAATCATCCAACAGCTGACAAACCGGATTAATTCCAAGCGCACGCAACTTGCACCCATTTTGAGAGAGTTGAGACCACTGAGGCAAAAAGTTCAAGTAAGTTTATTGCGTGTTGCGGGTCAAAAAAGTGTGTTCCTCACTTCATAAATAGAAACCATTCGACCTAGGTGCACCAGTTATATCTATACCTTTCTAAATTGCATTCCAATAAAGTTAACTTTTTCATTATGAGACTTCTTGCCTTGAACCCTTCAGTTTGCATCAGGCCGGCAGAATGTATCGCCTTGTGACATAGAATGATCTCTGCAATGGAGACTTCTCTACGCCTTTCACGCATAAGTGGAAATATGGCTGCTGTCTGTTACAAACGTGTAATACGGTTAGTTGCGTAGGATGAGATTAATGCGAGCGAAATGTGGGGACATTTGGAAAGTTGCGACGTTTGGTGCAACATATAAGGGGTTCTGTGAATTGCGTCCACGGACGTCCAAGACTGACATAATTGTTTTCGTATGCATAATGCTGACTTGAGAAGTCTATTCGCGACGGCTTTTTATGAAACGCAGGAAATATGGATAATTGTGGCTTCTTATAATCGTGAATGTCGACTGGAGATTAATCGAATGACTTCTGGTCAACATGGGTCTGGCGATAGTTGAAGTCGGAACCTTGACTGATCCCGGGATGAAGGACTCAGACTGCCCAGTTATGTTCTGAACCCACTTTAGAAAATGTTCCTTTATCCCAAAGATTAAGCAACTATCGGTTCAACCGAAGAAACCCACTTCGAAGTTGGACACAAACTGATATTCGCAAAGTGAGCCGGCGCCAATAGGTTGCTATCCCTTGCGTGAAGGTAAATATAGCATGGAATCTCGGTCAGAGTCTACGGTGGCAGCTGCATTGGAAGTTCCGTTAGTTGATATGATACGGATACAGCATATTTGTTCTGTCCTGTTAAGCGTGCGCGTGCAGACATGATTGCGCTTGTTTACGTCTGCTTGGATTTGTCATGTGACCTTCCTGACTGGTCAAGTGGATTTTAACCTGTTTACGCTTGTGTGCAGTCTCAGCGTACAGCCGTTCCCCATAGCTGTCGCCTACACTTTCTACCATGCGTTAACCTCCCCTGGTACAATACATTACTGCTGTCTAACCGTACCTTCCTTCTGCATTCATGATATGACGATTGCATAGTCTACTAGTTGGTACTCACGAGCCTCATCAATGATCGTCATAGGATTGGTGCACAGAACAACTTCGGAGGGAATTCTCACGTTTACTTGCTGTTTTTCTGTAAGTTTTCTTGCTGCTAACCATGCATACTTTTTCTGCATTTATTCAGTTTCTGCTGAGGCTCTGGATAAACCTTATGAGATGTCCATAATTTTGCCACTTGTTTGTACTTATTCGAAATATATTATCTGGACATGTTAATGAGTATATACTTCCAGTGCATGTTTTCTATGTTCTTTCTACTGACTACCATTTGTTCATTGGCATGTAGTTTGTAATATGGGTGTACTGGCCAGTCCATGATGATTTCCGATATACAGACCTCTCCACTTATCCATTATTTTTACGAACGGTAAGGGTTTCTAGAGATATTAAACCCTCGCTTTTTCCCCGTTCACAGGTGGCCATCGAATTTATATGACTGACGTTCAAACGTTTTACTGTGTCATCAGTCGTTTGTGAAGATTGCGTAAGCATGGGATTGTCATCCCTATAAGGTTTTTACGGCGGCAACGCAAAAATGTCTTTAGTAAGTCGGCTTTCTAACATCAGCAAGCAGCAATCCTAACGGGCTCACCTTGGCAACTCTAGTTATTTGTTGATAAGGTCTTTCTGGAAATTAAAACTAGTTTCCTCCATCAACGCCAAAACAAACAGTTTTAGTTAATCAGTGGGACTTCTTACATCAAAGCCTTCGGTGTCAACCGGGTCGTACATTAGTGCCAAATTGTAATGCAAGAACATGTATCTTCATCTAGTTCAGTCTGTTCGTATGTTTGACTCATGTTCACCTTCACATAGGAGCGGGTATATGTCCTCAACTTTTGGTAAGAGGTTGTGATCTAACCGTAACACTCGGTTCAAAGTTATCTCGTAATGACGACAAATTCTTACTGTACCGTCGGGGTTTGATACAGATACTATGGGCGTTTCTCAGTCTGAATACTGGACTAGTTCAATTGTACCTTCTTTCCGGAGCCGCCGTACTCCACTTCCGACGTTATTGAGAAGAGCGTATTGCAGGGTCTTGGCCTTCCAGAACTTCGGTACTGCTTTCAGTGATAATAGTAAATCTGCAGCATAATTTTGCAGTTTTCCAAACTTCATATGGTAGCATTGATTCGTTTGTGCATTCAAACTTGTAGGTTATCGTGACTGAGCCTCAGTGTGTTAACACGGAAGAAGTGTTAACACTAGGAAGATGTTCAATCCAGTCTCGACCAAGTATATTTGGACCAGGTTCTTTAATCACGTGAATACGCAGGTACATTACGCAATTATGATAGGACACACGAGCAAGGAGGGGACAGATATCATTCACTATCTGACCAGGATAAGATCGCAAATGAATTTTAGGTGGGTCCATCTCTGGAAGATGTGGTAAGGCATCCGATCGCAGCAGTGTAACGGCCGATCCAGTATCGAGCTCGAATGCAACTTGTTGCGCATTCACATTTAGGGAGACAATAAACGATGTGATCGACGTTGTTCTAAGGCTGTGATTGACTGTTGTATTGTTAATCCACTGAATATTCAAGTTCTCGTCGATTAGGTTAGTTGACCTGGAAGTAGACAACTTACAAGCATTACATTTGGAAAGACACCTTCTAAATATGATCCTTTCTTCTAACAGAGTCAACAAATCGAATTCACTTGTGGACACTTAGTTGGTTTGGAGCGATTTTCATAACAAGGATTGCAACAAAACTCCTTACGATATTTGACCTGTGTAACCTGGTTAACATCTGTTTGTAATGACGTCTTCATAAGGAAGATGCTATAAGTTTTTCGACCAAATGAGCACGTTGGCTTCTGTGTAGGTAAGTTCCCGAATGCGGAAGGTACTGGGAGAAAATTTGCCGTAATCCAATTAATTTATATCTGTGTCCAAGTTATTATGTTTGCCGCTTAACAGAATGATAGTAGAATGATGACACGATTTATTGCAACGATAGCATAAGCAGGCACAGAGCGGTCGAGTCTAACGTAAGGCAGTACGCACTGTGTGAACAAGAGACGTGTGTACGATTAGTTCCCACGGTCGGTAAGATGGCCAGTCCGAATAGTCGTCGATTGATCGATAGACATGTGAACGACGCATATGGAACATTCTTCGACGCATCATGCTTATGTATAACCTGCTTTTTATTGCCTGCGCCATATGCGTAGCAAGCTTCGATTATGTTTGTTTTAATTAGAGAATCTTTGTTTGCCTGAACTGTCCTCATAAGTTTACTGCGCGTTCTTTCTAGCTAGTATTTCTCCGGTTGGATACCTGGCTGAACTTCGTCATAATATTCATCTTGATCAGATATCTGTTATAATGTTAAAACACTGAGTTCCCTTAATCCTATTTATCAAAACAGAGAGAAGACATATATCGCGAGATGTTAACATTTCGATTTACTCTCATCAGTCGCAAACGTAAAACCAGCAAATTTTATACAAACTGCGTATAGCAACAACAATTGAACGAACCAACCACATAGTTCTGACCTTTCACGCGCTAATAGTGCAATCAATTCCACGGCAAAGGAGATTGATTGCGTCAGCGCTTCATCTGTACACAAAACTGACCGATGTTGTTCGATTAGCAATGCCTCGCTAATCGCTAACAGTTTCGGGTTGCGATTATGTAACAATATCTTGAACGATTCGACAGGGTCAACTAGGTGACCGGTTGCTAAAATATGTTGCGAGCGATTGAATTCGACGGTCTTCGAGCTGTTAACAACAGCAGTTGTTTTTTTAGATCGCAATGAATAACCACTTAGGAATGGCTCGCCATACCTGATGCCAAGCGCCGATCTGCCTCCATGTAGACGTCGTTGCAACTGCAATGAACTGTATATTACGTGAGAGACCACTGATCAGTGAGTGTATCACCTATGAAGAGTCAAACCCTAGTGCTTAGCAGGACGCGCAGTTGGACAGCTGGGTAAGTGCGTTGCAACGCCGACATCAATTTGTGACTAATGTTGTTGGTCAGGTGGTCACCCTTGAATTGGATTTGCAGAAATATGTTCTTCTCCGCAATGCAGCTTATCACTTTTGGTTCTTTCTTTTTACTGTGGATATCCACAAACTTTTCAGGATAGCCGTTATCCATCAGAGTTTTCTTAATAAACTCTTCTTCTTTCTCCAATCGATCTGCAGTGCAAATCATTCTGGCTCTGTAAAATAACGTTCTTCACTAGCCCTCGTTTGTAAGCAATAGGTGCAAAGCTGGAGAACTGCAAATATTGTCCACTCCAAGTTGGCTTACGATAAACAGATCGTTGCAATGTACCATCTTGACGTCCAATAAAGCACAATCTGTATTGTCCAACAGTATACCACGCTACGCACGCGCTCGCGGATGTATTATCAATCCATCCACAACACGTCAGGTTCCGTCACGCGTCGTGCCCACTTCTGCCCGTTTACGTATTAGTTGACGGCTCGCCTTCACCGGGTTATTACAGGGTTTTTTCGCTCTTCTATCCTTCCCTTAATCCTCCGGTTTTAGTCATAGCTTTTTCCAGCGCTCGTGTGTCGCATATCTTATCCACTGTGGTTGACCTATCGCGACCGTGCAGATATCCTTGATGTTGAATAACGGCTCCCTGATAGTCATCCTTTATTTGGGCGCGCTCGACCTTTCCACCAGTCGAAGCGCACTATCATCCGGTTTCGCCCACATTTCTCCCGATCTTCCCGCTGTCTTTTTACGACCTCCCTTCCCGCTTTGAAGATATGTCCGCCATTTGGGAAGCTTTTACCTCCGCTTGATTAATCCCACCACAATAAACAAGATTTGGTAACGGAGTTCAGATTATAAAAAAGGTAAACTGCACATGCAATCATAAAAAACTGAAATAAATGTCGTCCACGTAACGTTGTAAAGCACGACCCCCGAAATCCTTCTAAATTACCTTTCAAGATTCCCAAAATAACATCCCAATATCACCCGATGGGGCTACTCATCAATCTGTCTGTAATTAACACCCTTCGAATAATCAAAAGCGCATCATTTTCTGTACACGCCAAAAATGGAGATCTTTAAGAAGATCTAATATAAATACCTGAATTTACTTTTCGATTGACAATAATAAAATCACATAAAAATTCAACAGTCTCTCGCAGCGGTACATTAGTGAATAAAGAGTCTACATCGACCGAGTACATCATCTGTGGACTTACTGAATTGTTCTCCAAAATTTCTGCTAGCTCAAAGGAACTACGAACACAATTGGGGGATAGCAATTCACGAACTGGTTTAAGGATGTCCACCAACCATCTTTTCCTGTTTGTAGTATGACGAATTGTTCATGATAAAATCGTCTATCATACCGTCTGTGATTATTGGTGAACCCTCTAGTCCTCAGGTGTCTTGCCGCCTGTTTAGTTTCAGTTTCATATTATTTCTCTCAGAAAGATATTCATGCAACATCAATATTTGTAGTTTCCTTGATATCTGTTTTTCAATCAGGAAATTGTTACTAGGCCTGGCATCCAATTGAAATTTCCGTGCATCGGAAAATATCACATTCATCTTGGCTACGTAATCCTCTTTCTTCATTATGACAACGCCAGAGCCCTTGTCTGGCTTGAGGAAGACTAGGCCAGTCATTTCTTTAATCTCCTTGATGGCTCTGTAGTGTTCTGTGGACAAACAACAATTCTGGCGTATTGGGGCTGATAGAAACTCGTGTGATATATCAACAACTTTGCACGAAACCAGTCCGTGTTGTCCAGTGAGACGGGAGTAAGATCTTTAACTTGCTCATACAGGTTTTCAAATTGAACCTGGGTTTGTAGTTTGTTCACTTGTTTCGGTGGCATCCTTGAAATCTAGACCCAACGAAAGTACATCCAATCGAGCTTTGGTAAAGTGAGCTGCCGATAAATTTTGAATGTGTTTTAAATCACCCCTGGTGAAGGCTGACATCCGCCCACGAGGTACTGAATTTATCAAGTTCTCAAGCGTCTTTGCTTTGGTTTCTTGAAGTGTAGTTCGTATAAAATTTTCAAACTTGATACAGCAAACCACTGATAAACTGGCAAAGCGTTGCTGCATCTCAATAAACTTGTTCAATTTTCTTTGCATGTCTCGATGTGAGAGCTAGTAATCCTGACCAGGTTCACGTTATTTACCGGAAGATTTTCTTTAGAAAGCTGCTTGGAAAAATGCACAGGGAATTGGTCCTGATATCACACAGTTTTCGTAAAATCCTATCCGCGTTCGTTCAACCGTTGTTTTGCACCGAACTGAAAGTAACCGATTCAATCCCCGAGTAGTGCATGCAGGGAGTCTTCTTTTGAAAAATTTAAAACACCGAATTCCCTTAATTCATTTATTTATTTGTTATATTTTGCACACCAGCGACATTGTTCGGATGTCCTGTAATGATTCATTATGATGATTGTCTAACGAACACGCATCGATCGAGATTGTATATAATTCCCTAAATCTTATTCAATCCTTTTAGGACGTCAGTCAAGTGCATGCGGAGAGGAAGGCCACTTATGATGCACTTGCGGTTGGCCAGGAGTTTCAGGCTGGCCGTCTCGAGCAAGATGTTCGTGTATCACGGGAAACTGGTAGAATCGAGGAATCACGTTTTCACTATTTGTCAGCTGTGATGAGTGTTGCCCGGGTTCAACAATACAGGCTTCAGGAAGAAATGCGCGGCTATTTGGCGGGCAACAATCCTGCTACAACCGGGGATACTGAGAATGTAGGAACTAACGATCGTCATCGAACTTATCGGTGCGTTTTAGTAATAAATTTACTGAACTCTGAAACAAATTTGATTACTGATGAGTAGTAGGGGATTTTGGTTTTTCATATAGATTGAACATCACCCACAATTGATCGCAGCTGTCGCATTCCCATAGACTTTCCAGTCGGCCCCTTTCGAAAAGAAGCACTAGACTCGAGTTTCGCTCTCATTAGAGCTCGTCAGTAGTGCATATCCTTGCCACTGCCGGGACTAGAACTCCGGCCACGCTTTCATGAGGCAACCGTGTTTACCACTGCGCCATTGACCTCACATTAGGCACGACCGAATTATCATATGTGAACGCTCAACCACTTTCGCTTGTGAGTAATGATCAGGTTGCCCGATCGCCTCGAGAGGAGACACAGTTACTGTCTGTTAACTCCAATCGATGACCCCTCGACTAGGACTTCTCTCCAAGTTGAAATCACAGAAATCATTGACTTGTTGAGCGGTATTTTGATTACTGATGAGTAGTAGGGGATTTTGTTTTTCAATTGATTGCAGCTGTTGCCTCATGAAAGCATGGCCGGAGTTCTAGTCCCGGCAGTGGCAAGGATATGCACTACTGACGAGCTCTAATGAGAGCGAAACTCGAGTCTAGTGCTTCTTTTCGAAAGGGGCCGACTGGAAAGTCTATGGGAATGCGACAGCTGCGATCAATTGTGGGTGATGTTCAATCTATATGAAAATTGTGGTTAACCGGGTTTCCAACTCTGTTAGGCGTATAACCCACCAAAGTAGACATCAGCCAAACTAATCAACCAATAACCCCGATAATGAAATTTGTGAAGGGGTTAATCTTATAAAACGTTGTTTGGACATAAACGCAAATTGCTTTCGCTTACAACGATGGAAATGTTGTAAGGTCGAAAGGATAGAAATATTCAAATACAGTGTTGCGTAGGGTTTCTCAAATTTTGCCGTGAAAAAGGCTGTGTCCCCGAACCTCATACAACAAACCGTCACCTTTTTCTCTGTCCGCTTGTGAAGCACTTTCCATTTGCTGGCGATGCTGCAATCTTGCCGGCCTCAGGTCGTGAATCGTAGAAACCAACATCTCTTGAAGTTGGGATTTCGTTTACTGGCACTATGGCAAATGGTTTCTTTTTTTCAATGCTGCCCGATGGGAATTCTTCTGAACAACTCATTGAACCGTATCGAAAAGATTGGTGTTGCCACCTAGAAGGACCGGATTACGTAAAACTGAGTTTGTACCATACACACTCTGTGGCACAGTTCCTTGTGCACTCCGTCTTTTGAAAGCTAATTTCTTCCGCATACAGGCTAGAGCAATAATTTTCCGTACTCCAATGCCTGGATTTACTATTAATTTGAACGTTCAAATAAATGTACCTACCTGTGGCGAATGTTTTAATTACGATAATAGAATGTGGCAGCAACAGAGCCAAAGACATACAGAATGGTATTTCATCGAAAGGAGCTAGTAAGATGTACGTTTTCAGTTTCGATGGGAAACTCTAACAAGTCATCTATGCATACTTCTAAAAGATGGTTCACAGAGAGCAGTGCAAATCTGGCAAATGACTATTAGTGTCCGTTCCAGGTCGATTTGCTGTAGGCTGTCTGCAAAACGTATGGTGGCCAAAATATTAAAAAATAAGGACTATTCCTGTATTGCAATTTGTACAATACACAAAGGCTAGGATGAATATTTTAAAAAAGTGGTAAAAAAACGGCGGGAGATTTTTTTTATCCGCTGTAAACAAAGTGTTGTCAAGAAATGTTCTGGATTGATGGCTGCAGCAACATTATCAAATACTTCCACACTTTTAAAGAGATCTTCGCCGAATTTGATCTCGGTATACTTCACCTCGCGACATCACGAAAATGTTTTAAGAAATCTCCTCGAATTAAATCCGGACATTCTCTATATCCACACGAACAAGGCGTTTAATAGACGTAACAAGTGAAGAAGTAGGTAATATGACATAAATTGTTAATTCTTTCGTGAAATGAAGGGCTGACTACTAAGAAACAATCCATGTAACTTCATAGACATCCTGTTGATTTTGTACTATTTCAAAATTACGTTAGACAAGATAGGGTGCCAAGCATATCCTTACCTGGTAAATTGAATTAACAACCTTGTGTTACTGGGAGTTATGTGCGCACGAATTTAGTCTCAGCGATCTGTTAGACTTGTGAATCCTTGGTTGTTTTTTTGTTCGTGACGCTTAAAATCCAGTCCGCTTCAGTTGTATGTACTGAACCTGAACGACTTACCGATTAGCCACTTTGAGATACTCCTTCCTAAGGTTACATGGCGTCCTGACCGAATATACAAACACTTTAATTTAAGATCTCTTGTATCGTGTATCATAATAGGCAAAATGTGAACTACTTCGGGTCTGAACACATTCCCTTTTACTGCGTCTTCAACGTTTTGCCTTTTCAAGCTAATTGGCTGGCTGAACCTGCCTACGTGCCTAGTCTGGCCTTAGATTTTGTTAGCTCGACTGTAGCGGTCACCGTCGGACTTCACAAGTTATCCTGACATAAATGCGAGCCGCGCACTGGCTCAGTGTTTCATGAACCGTGCAACAGCATATGAATGCGCGCCCACTTAGAAAGTTTCTGTAACTTACTGCAGACCACGATAACTCATACACAGTCCTGCTAGACCTCGGTGACGCCGCACAGACATGCGTACATCACACTTTTTGCGAGCGTAACGAAGCCGGTGCTGTGAACCCAGTGGGCGACGTGACCCAGTAAATCTACATGAATTGATTGGAAAAAATTGGGCAGGTTAATCGAATTTGGGGCGGATAGTAAGTATAACATATTGACTGACGGTAGTAATGCTCTCAAAGGCTCAAACTTCCCCTCAGTTAATCCAAACGAGAGGACTCCGCCGTTTTGCAGGCATAACAAAAACTGTGGTCGAAAACAACTAACTATTGAAGCAGTGGGACATTACCCAAAATCCATATCGTCTACGTTGCGCAGATGACTTCGATATCCAGCTAGCTGAGTTAAACTCAAATGTCTTTTGATCAACCTACAGAAGGAGACACGTTTGTTTATGCGTCTGAAGAGTTACCCAATACTTGCTTGGTGCTGCAAGCTGAAACGGAAATGACTGTCTGATCTGATTCACCTTACTATGTCGCATAACATCGGTGTTCTGCGTATATAATAGATTTGGCAACATCATGTAAAGGCAAAACCAAATTACCCTCTTAGAAACGTGTTGCTCCTGACGAAATACCTCCGACCTTCATAAGCAAAAACAAGCATTCGGTCCAACCATTCATTGTGAGATCTAAGCAGTTTGTTTGCTCTCATCAGCCGATTACATAAAACACTCAGTTATACAGGTTTAACGTATGGCCTCAAAACAATGAAACGCCACATGGGCACATGTTAAGGGGGGCAAATGGTTTCAGTACCATGGCAACGGGATTTATTGCGTCAGTACCATCCGCCAATAGAAAGCTAGCGTGTGACATCTGATTAGCTACGCTTCGTACAACGCCAACATCTTGGGATTGCGACTGCGCAGCAGGACCACATGGCGGTTCAACAGTGACATGTTGTGAATAGGTGCTCCGTGATCGGGGACGTCGAGTTCCTGTTTGGATGCTGAAGTGCCGATCCGCGCTGGGTCGTCGCCTGTACTAGCCACTTGGAGATGTGCTCCACCTTCCTTCTTGCATTTGAGTCCTTCCATACAATATGAATCTGTTATTAGCACTGCAGTGTAAAGCGGTGATTTAACAAACTCTTATTAGTTATTATCACGATTATATTCAGTCTGGTCGCTTTCAATTGGATTTCCTCAGAACTCTGTCGAAAGGGAAACTTTTGCTGAGTAGGGACAATTTTGTCCGACGGGCTAGGTCTCATATCGACACCGCACTTGACATTCGAACGTATTTTGAGGCTCAACTACGCTTTGCCGCTACGCCAGCTGACCTTAGTCTTGAAGCTCGTTTAAAGTTCGGTATGAATTCCGTCAAGAAACCCCGTACCGATATGTACGTAAGTGACGTTCATTTGCTTCTTTGTTTGGTTGCTATGCCCTAAACCTGTATGACTAAATGTGACACGCCAGAAGCTCTCCGATTCTGATCTACTGAATGTTATGTCGGCCGTATCACACGCTAAAACACACTTATGCCTAACCAAAATCGCTCTCTCTGAGGTCACTAATGTAGTTGGTTGAGATTCAAACGGCGTTTGTTGTTAGGGTAAGTCTATTCTGGAAAGCTATCTGAATCTGTGGTGCCAGCACCATCCACGAATGACTTTAAGCTCAGGCTTAATGTAGTGATATTTTAGGCTTGATTCTTTAGATAACCGCTTTAGCAAACCAGTACAATGCTTTTGCCGGAAATATTTGTACCTTTGCTGACGGATTTCAATGTGATATAGTCTCATGGTGAGACATTACAGTCTTAATGTAATGTCTTCAGTATCATGGCAGCATTGATAGCAAGTCATGTGAAAAAATGACTATTCTACCAACGCAAGCACTAATTTGCCGCCTTGCGAAATCTCAAACAGTTCTTGAAATTTGCTTACGCTCTACAGATCTGACATTCGGCCAAATTTGTGCGGGACCCTTCATTACACATGTGACTGCCAGTCTTCTGTAGAAACTGGGAGCACGTTTACGGGTTCGTTTGCCCATTCCCCAAGCTTCTTGTGGCATCATACATGTGATATATTTGCAGTAGTAAAAGGGAAATACCATTGCATCAAATTCTCACAGTTTCTATCGTTCATGTTGGAAGCCGAAACGGACGCAAGTGCTCTTAATTTTGTAGACCGTCTTTTGAACTTTGCGAATCATTTATCCCATCTCCAATCAAAAGAGAAAATAAGACTTGTGCCAACAGAATCTCAGAAACGAAGATTCCTCAAACTAAATGAATGTTACTCTCCGACCAGGCTCCTGACATCTTTGTCAAAAACCTTTCAATGCAGATCGGTCGTAAAAAAAAGTATACTGTCCGAATACCAAACTTTGAGCCAATCCTGCCTTGTTCTGTTCACGTGTCATGAATCTTAATTGGTCCGTCACTGTAGAACAATTTGTCACGAAAATATGCGGTCAAAAAGATTTCAAGTCTACTGCGAAGTGAATTCCAAAAACTGCCAAGGGGACAATATCGGGCTTATTTTGAGGAAATGGACACGAATTGATAATGGAGTGACGAAAGTATAAGCATCAGCTATAGGGCACAGCTGTTTGACCTATCACATGGAGGAAATACTCTTGTCCACATGTGCCGACGATGCCTGCCCGTTTATCCTGCTTATTCGGTGAATCTGAACAGACGCTGTTTTCGCCTATACCGCCCCAGTTGACGCCTGCCCGTTTTGTCGTGAGGACGAACGATCGCATTATACTACTCACATTACTACCCAGTAGTGAGGCGTACATATATTGGGATAACCGGGAAAATGCAAGAAACATTTCAAATGTAAATGAGTGCTTGTATGTTGTAGTGTTGGACTGTATACCCCATGTCTTGATTTCCCGAATAGACATTCCTTGCGCCATCCGCGATGTTGGCTCACAACAGCTGCATGTTTTTTTCGGAAGTTGAATTGACTGATACCTTGATTGTGCTGTGCTTAGGGGTCAACGTAGTTCACTCATATGGATAGGGACCCATAATTTTGTCACCGTTTCGTTTTTAGTTATCTTGACCTACTTGCTATATAACTTTAATTATTGTGGCTGGACAAACGTGCTCCGTTAAGAATGTCGCGTGTTAAAATGGCTTGTGATACACTACTGCTTAATGACTGTTGCTGCATCCCGAGGTTATTCGCGATGTGCAACAAAAAGGACTGCGTTCGCGATAATTCACACATGAATGTTATTACTCTCCATGCTCCGTTTAGAAATCATAACGTGTGTTCTATCCACGCCGAATAATTTGCGTGCTTGTCCTTCCTTATGGAACAACACCTTGTTAATTTCACTCCATTAACATTTAAAACGCATTTGGCAACCATATTGCCAAAACGCCCGTCTGTTGCATGGCTTGTAGTAATCAACGAAACCTGACGCATACCTATGGCATACTTCTTACCTTCAAGCAATGACGATCTGATTCGGTCAGTCACTTCGGATACAGCGCATGATGAAGTAAACACGGTGAATCTCTTTCGAAAATGACTGGCTGAAAATTCGAGGGCGATGCGAAAGTTGCGATCAGTTGTGAATGATGTTCAACTGACATTATCCCAGATTCCTTATGCCTTGCGTTGCCAGTTATTCAGTTCGGGTTTAACTATAGTGTTTAGACCGAAGGGGATGTGCAGCTGTGTGCCAAAGCATGACAGAATTAATATCGCAGAGTCTGTTGAGTAACTAATCCATTTTGGTTGACTGATCTGACGTCGGTTGCGATGCCTTCGAACAAGAAAAGGTATCAGGTCTATTCAGAACACAGACAATCTTGGTATTATCCAATCTGCTGGCAAGCAAGTATTTACACTTAGATTGAAATCGGCATTTAATGTTGCCATTTCCTTACGCCTAAGACGTCCTACTACGGAATTTTATGTCACAACTAATTATCCCTGTTAGCTTTCGATAATTTTATTCCAGACTAGTCATGTTCACCTGTTGTAGTGAATCATGAAACCCCAAAAAGATACATAGTGATGTGACTCTGAATTATTAGGCATCAACTTAATAATTGTATTGCCTTCCTTTAGAAAACGCAAACATGATTTTCGAACTTGAAATTTCTTCCAGAGAACTATATACACGGAAAATCAACGAACAGGAATCGATCACGCGAACTCTAAAAGAAGAACAGAGGCGATTAATTGAAAATCAACCATCAGGCTTACATCAGGTGGGATTATGGCAAGAGGTCGTGCATTTGTTGGAAACAAAGAAGCTTACACAAGAGGAACACGATGCTAGAAGGATAGCCCGCAGTGAATACGCGGATGTGAAAGAGATACAAGAAGACCGGATGCTGCTGTGATGCAGATGTGTGCGAGTATCTAGTTTGTTTTGCGTTATTGATAATTCTTCACAATAAAACCAACAAACTCTACCCCCGTTCACGTCTCATGTATATATGCATACATGGCTTTCAGTGAAAACTCAAGGGGGAGTCAAACCACATCATCTCAGTCAACAGGTCAGTCCCGATGGGTACACTACGAGACAAGATAATACGGAGTAGAATTATTAGTTAATTTCGTTAAAAAATTTTCGAGGGCCATCAGTTTTCGCCCAAAACTGCTCTCGAATCTCCACCCGTCTAAGAATGATTAGCCATGAGTTTGGTCTATTGATTCTAATCACTAACGTGCCAAAACTGGTCGAGACAAAATTACAGGATTGCAGTGTGCAGGGAACAGTTGCTCTGAAAAACTGGAACATGACACGACCGTGGGACGACAGTAAACACAAACAACCGTGGAGCCGCGTACTGGTAAGACATACATACAACCTACACAGCCGATAGACAAAACGGCGTCAGTCACACGATAGTACGTTGAGTTACAGCGACCATCAGTTGTGGTGATGGCCAAAATGTAATCAGGTCACCGCCAGAGAAAATAATGAACAATAGAAAGATTCCAAACTCCAAACGCGCACTGAAATGGTTTTTGGATAGAGCGGAGTACTACAGCTGGCTCATAAAATCTTACTTTCCTAGCGTCACTGTTGTGCGAACTCTTTCAGAGACAAAAATCCTGATGCAAAGAGGGTGTTCACAAAACAGGAAACGAATAAACAACGACTAACAAGAGTAACGTTCACTGTTGTGGCAGATGCCAATGGTCGTGGTATTGTGGGCACTACTTGATTAGAGAGAAGGAATGCAATATGCCAGCACAGTCCTAACGCCAGCTGGATAGAAAAACAAAAGTTGGGAAGAAATAGTTGGAGGTCGTCCGTTTTCTGTTGAGGCGGACCTCAAACCCGTAAGGGTGGATTGGTGCTAAGAAGGAACCCTGAGATATATTAGTCCGACCGGCATTGCGCCTACAAGAATATCGTTTTATTACCAGTCGTGTGCACGGGACTATCATCAACATCGCCGGATTTCCCTGTTTGGAACGAAACCCGTAGGATTACTGCGTCAAGACATGGTTCTCAGGAAAGTCTTCAACGCTCTAGCATGAACCATAAACATTCCAGTAAATACTTATGATGGACAGCAAAAAAGCAATCGCCTCCAAGTAGGGAAGTTGGTCTCAACAATTCTGGGGTGAAAACGTGGCGGTTTGACAATGGTACTTTTCTTGTGGTTGTAATTCCGAGAGAAATGAAAAAACCGGTGGAAAATTGTCACGAAATAGTACAGACCGCATGCATCAGAAGGTATATTCTACTGAAATTGTCATAATGGTAATCCTACTGAACACGAACGCGAATAACTGATACGAACAACGGTGAACGAATAACGCAGAATAGAAACCCCTTCCGATTGGCCCTCAAAACCGAAAATGCGAGAACCAATGAAAATACGGGCAATGTGGACTCCGGATAGGCAATGCATTTGGCGGCCAAACGAATTTCTATGAAACACTTGTGTACCCATAGAAATAAATGACTTTATGGCTGAGTGAGCATGCGAACATATTTAGATCCCACGCTGATTCATCTCAGTAGCGTCTTGAGATACCAGAATTCTGCAACAGAATCGTGTTCCCCGTGTTAGGTTCATCGCAACCTTACCAGTAACAAAAAAACATACTGGTCAGAAATAGATGATGACTTCTCCTGTCATTAATGTCAGTTACTGAGACAGCCACGGAACCCAGCAGCTCTTATGGCGAATATCTGTCCCCGAAATCAGGAAACTCTAGTCGGCGTATCTTACGAACCCAATCCCATTGAACACCGGCGATAACCAGCATGGTTTGGTCACGACAGAACAACCTGGGGCCCTCGCGACTCACAGAGTCGGTGGCTTGAGACGTTAGGTGAGATGGCGGCTAATCGAGCTCAGTGGCGTGAATGTGTCGTTGTTTGGCCGAGTTGTCTGTGAAGTGAGTGCACTTAATGATGCGGGGCAGTGAAAGCCGTAAGGAAGCTGTCTTGCTGATGACGCCTTACTTTCACTTACAGCTCGGTTGTTTGTTTGCAAGGTGTAGGCGCCTTGATGTTGTATGTTTGAATATAGACGTAGCTATTTTTAGTAGTTAGGTCCACTTCCCCTCCCTCCTCTTTTTCTTCTTTCTTCCTATATAGGTTTTTTTTCTTCGTGGTTGTGTGGCAGTTAAGCATCAGTGTGAACCACTGATGTATTGCTGTCTATGATGATGATGATGACCCGTTGGATTGAAATGACTGACGTTCTAAACGAGAAGGTATCCCGTAGTGGGAGACGGTGATTAGGCACATGGTAACAAACGACGGACTGCCAAAGACGATTCTGACGGGTCGGGGACTACGAGCAGAAAGCAAGGAATTCCGAACACATGCAACAACCGGGGATTAAGCGCTAACAAACAATACCGTACACCTTCAGGTGAGTGAGCCCAACGAACAATCAAAGAATGGCTATCGGCCGAGGGAGATACTAGGAATTTGACCAAACAGCATCTGACCAGGCGGGCATAGAGGAAATCCAATTCAGTCAACATATGCAAGTCTCTCAGCTTCCAGTTAATCCGGACACTAGAATATATAGCCACAATACGGTTGCAAAAAGAATAGGTAAATAAAATCCGACAGCTTCGTAGGCACGCACTATAGAGCAGTCTGCAGCTCGGTAGCCTGATATGGGTTGAGGGGTGAAATATCGGGTTAATCAAAACATGGTTACCAACATACTGAATTTAAAAAAGCTTGTCTAAGTGGAAAAGTACCCATGTACTTCCCATAGGAGTCCGGCGTAAGGAATTGGTCCGAAGATCGGCACCTAGCGAATATAAGCAAAATGGTGCAGTATACCTGAAGAACGAACCAGGACAGAATAACCAAAACGGCAGTGAACGTCACGACGGTGGAAGACTGTCAGGTGACGACATAAAATTAAACGACCCCAGAAGGAATATTGTATTGTGCAATCATTAACAGCACGAATAGGAAAGAAAGACTAAATCGTTGAAACCCGTGACAATCCTCAACACTAAGACGAGAAATAGAAATCAACGATTGGAAACACGTATAGGTAGTATGTGGGACGTACGAACAAAGAAATTGTAGTGCACTTGTCATCATTAGCGGTAAAGACAAAAGTTGGTGCTAAACTGCAGTATAACCATGGGGAGAACAACAGAGTAGGGGGAAAATGAATGGAAAGGAAGCGAGGGAACCTACGGGGTAAAAATGGCGATCTATTCTTACACACTAAACGCCAATTTGTTCACAACTTACAAACAACCCAGCCACAAGCGGAAATAAGGCGTCATCATCAAGACGCCTAATTCGCAGCTTCCACTGTCACGCACCATCAACCGTACTTCACACACGGCTCGACCAAACAACGGCAACATTTACGCCTCTGACCTCACATAGCCGCTCTCTCACCTAACGTCTCCAACCCCTAATTTCTAGTTGGTAGAGCCACAGACCGGGGCACAAGCTTACAATAACTAGTTCACTGGTGAAAGGTTTCATTTCCTTACTCTAGATTTTTGGCCGGCCATCTTACACCTTCTGTCAGTTCCCATCGACATCCGCAAAAATTCTCGATATGGCAGACGACTAGCTCGCATCCCCAGTAGATGACCTAATCAACTCAGATTGTGCACACATAGGGTTTGAACAAAAGTACTGGCTTAACGTTCAAAACCACATATCCGCTTCCTTGTTGATTACTTGTTGATGCCACCTGATGCGAGTGCCTGACACCGAGAAACTTCCCAAGTGAACTTTGCGGTCACAACAGGTGTACTGCGCATTTGACGGAATTCAGAAAGGAATACCCTGTTCATTTGCTCCTAGAGACTGTACGATTTCAGCGTGCTTCGGACAAGCAGTAGGACTCGTGTTACTCCACTCTTCTTTCAAAGCACTTCTCAATCCCCTGGGTAAAATGAGGACTAGTAAGTCGGTACAATTGTGAACCCAGTATTCGTCGGAAAAATTCAATGGCGTTCCGACCTGGCTGATATGATGATGATGATGACCTGAACAAGCTGGACATTCCCAACACTTACTTTTATGAAAAACTGATCATACTCCTGATTCGTAAGAGATGTCCTGTTGGAAAATGGCAGCCCCATGTATTTGTCTGAAATGGAAATAAAAACCTCGGCGTGGTAGTGTAAACTGCAACATTCTGACCCCCTCTAATATTGACAGCCCACTCGAATCTTTTGTTGAAAACAAATGACTATCAATCACTTACTGGCGTAAAACGATTATCATTTCAAACGTCACACCAATAGAAGTTCCAGGCATCCGGTTGGAACGAACCGAATTCGTCTCCATTTATCATAACGGCGTATTACTGATAAGTCCAAAATACGGTGTTCCACTCCCGGCGTTGCTACTGAGTCAACGAGACCACTACCTTAATATGTTCGCACGCGAGAGAAACAGCCTCTTGAAGTGTCCATCATACAGTTCAGCCCAATATCTGTGACGGCGATCAGTTGAATTGATTCTGATAAAGAATCCGAACTCTTTTATTTGATGCAATGTTCATTAACCTGCTGCATACAGCACTTCATAAACTGCGTAACAGTCGAGCGGCCTGCCGTAGACAGACGCATTTTTTAGATAAAAAAAACATTTGCTCCCTCCTGTTATTGAGCTGCTCTCTCAAGGACACTTGAAAAGCCCGATGACGTGAGTCCCGTTCCTGGTTCGCAGTATAACTCATCGTGTGAACTTACAACGTAATAGTGGTGACCGGCACAGAGGAACGGTCAGTGTTGGCGCATTGCTTAACCTATGATGAAAAGAATACCTTGTCCACCGTAGCAAGACTCGGAATTTTACATCGCCGTGTTAATGGGGCTCAACAGTGAAGCCAAATCTTGTGGCCATCGACTGTACCAGTTGGGTGTTACAAGATTTCGGAGGTTTGTAGTGAAACCCTTAACCGTGATAGCTTGAGTACCACTAACAATAACGATATCTCAATGATAGTCAATGAAAAGGTTGTCAATGGTTTGGATCTTTATTGTTGGGATTGGTGTACAAGCTTAATGCAGTGGCGCTCGTCTGGACCGTGTCCTGTTCCTGTTCAGTTGTGTTGTTCTCTGTTCCGATCCGGGTCCAACCGCGTCATGCGTGTGTGTTTCGACCACACTGAATCACACTCTCTTGGAACATTCCAATTGGCTGTGTGAAGATGGTGTGACTGTGCCCGTGCGTGCGTCCCGATATGGAAGAGGGCTTTCTGGCTGGTTAAAGTGTGGACGCGCACGCGCAGGTGGAACTGTGTGACACGTGACAGAGGGCGAGCGGCACCTACAGGTTTCACACCCTGACAGCGAATGTAGTACCACCAATACGCGTACGCAGGAATCATGACAACGCACATCAATCGCACTCGTAGCTGATGAATGCACAGGTGATCGGGAGTGTCGTTGAGACTCATCGAGCGTTACATTCACGTGGTCAAAACCGCCCCATTCTCGGGAGTTTGTTTCGCTGTGCACTTTGTTCACCAGATATAGACATGCAAACTCGGCCGTTTTTGTCGCGCGAAAAGACGCAACAACGGCATCAGCGCAGTAGCCACACAGGCGACTAATTTTGACGAAGATAGTAAAAGGGAAGCAAGCGAGCGTACAAACCACGCTTCACACGACAGCGTACTTGAAGCACTCGTGTAGATACGAAGACCTAGTAAGCGTTAGCACTGGGAGACTCAGGGAACATCATATACTTCCAGTGTATTCTGGTTTAACATAAACGCCGATTTTGAGATGACTTCATTAATTGATGGGAGACAAACCAAACAGGGACCGATACATTTAGTGTTCCCCGTGTCACTTGTCTGATGTAAGATAATTGCACAGTTTGTTTTCCCCATCGTGCACCGAGTATCGCGTCCAGCCATTCAAAACCGTAGGGAATAACCATGCTGGTGTAACAACCGACAAGCTGAAGGACAACGGGTAGGACGCATAGGTCAGCGATGTAATCAGTCGACACCGAGTGCACGTGCAGAAAACGGATCATGACAGCCGCCAAATCTGAACCATGCTGGCAAGCTTATTTTGTCGAACGTTTTGGGTAGTCGCATTATCGAACATACTCATCCGATTTTAACAATGGCGTAGCTGATTCAGTTAGGTACCAGACTATTTGTCGTGTGGATAATCAACAACCAAAGTTTCCGACCGAAAATACATTAATGTCATGCATTCTTGGACAAAAAACTACCTTCTCGATTATGTGACGGAGGGCGAAAGTTGACCGGTGCTTGTCTCAACTCTGTGCAGATTAAAGAGTTGACCACTTTCGATGTCCCGTGGGTTCTGTTAAGGCGAATAAAATAAACCCGACGGAATCGTCTTCGGTATTCCGATCAGTAGCGAACCGCAGTAATAATACGAAGAAACAAGCCTACATCAGACAAAGCAGAGATAAGTGTCAGAAACCAGACTGACCATAATTTTGTTGTGGAATATAATGCGGATTGGTGAACGAAAGTGCAAACGGTCCGCTGTTAGTTAGAATATGCCTGAGTTAATAATCATAACTTCAAAACAACCGTTAATTTGCATTGTTGGTGACAGACGCTTATTTAGACCGAGATGGCGGCTAATCGAGCTCAGTGGCGTGAATGCTGTCGTTGTTTGGCCGAGTTGTCTGTGAAGTGAGTGCACTTAATGATGCGGGGCAGTGAAAGCCGTAAGGAAGCTGTCTTGCTGATGACGCCTTACTTTCACTTACAGCTCGGTTGTTTGTTTGCAAGGTGTAGGCGCCTTGATGTTGTATGTTTGAATATAGACGTAGCTATTTTTAGTAGTTAGGTCCACTTCCCCTTTTCTCCTTTTCTTCTTCGTGGTTGTGTGGCAGTTAAGCATCAGTGTGAACCACTGATGTATTGCTGTCTATGATGATGATGAATGAACCACAAAATTTATAACTGGTCCATCTGGTCTGAAGAAGCTTCTGTGTTAGAAGTGAAACGTCACCAACAAAACAAATTACTGATTGCTTACAAGTTGTTCTGAAATTGTGTAAACGGCCTATTTTTGATATCCGCTTGAGAACTTAGCCAGATCAAACTTCCTATCCACAACCACTCCTGACAAGCACATTTCCTCCGGATAAAATTCCGTACAAAAAATGAGCTTAACATTTTCCCCAAGATGTTGAAAACAGGCCGCTTGAACTATACACAGTCGAGAGTCTAATGTACCGACCACTCGAGATTAAGCGATTAAAATCACTACGTTCAGCGAAACTGAATATGACGGGAGTCTGCCAATAGCGAACGAAGGTGCGTGTATGAACAAAAATTTGTCACTTTTAACGAACTTGTTACTTGCGCCTATCACCCGGTTCGACATAAAAATACTTAAATACAAATTAACCCTACACTCATTCGTACAGTGTTGAAACGCAGCCCCGTTTGTTTGGGCAGATACTGAGTTGGTGAACGTGCCTACGGACGCGAGTCCTACTGACATCGCTGTCGAAACTCGTCGAAGTAGTTATTGTGGCACTGAAGTTTTAGCGTAACGGGAATTTAACGCATACGTTAATCACGAAAATTGGCAATCAAATATGCTTTTTTACGGACAGACATCGATCAACAACCTGTGAATCACGGCATTTTCGCTTTATTTATCTCCGTATTATTATTTGACAGGTCAGTTTAGACTTCATGAACAGAGCCACCTCAATACTGTAATCGGCAAGGTGTAGCATGAGCCGTTAAGTTATGTGCTCGCTATTTCTGAAGGATGGACGGGTTACAACGATTACCCCTGTTTAATTTAATTAATTCTTTAAAAGCGGGTTCCACTGTATATATACTATCTACCAAGAATGCCCCTCATTGACAGACACTTCGATTACATTGATTAACTGAAACATATTTTCCAACACATTGATTACCATTGGGCCGAACTCATTTAGGTCTCCATATGATAACTAGGTGGCCGTCAACAACGCATCAAATGAGATACTTGATGCACAAGGTCAATCATACACACCAATGGGTACAGTAAGCTGAGTGAGTCAACCCCGGGCACATTATCGACATGTTTCGAGCACAGGAATCAAGACAGCAAAATGTAGAAGTTTGGAAGATTGCGCAAATCATAGTATTTACGGGTGAGGTTAAAAGTTGGTGATGGAGATATGACGATTAGAACTTTAGCTTTGTTTAATAAGTTCAAACAGAATAACCGAAGGGAGAATGTAGCTTCATGAGAAAATATCAAAAACCTCATGTGACATGATTGGCTACCACTAGACTGCCTAATTCCGGAAGGAAGAATTAAGACATATCGACTGTACATACATACCGCATATATGTTTCCTTGTGACTTGAACTTTTCTAAAATTCAAAATCTGCAATGTATACACCTGTTTACGCAATACGACGGTGAATAGAAAAATTAAAGGGCGATTCCACTTGGAAGTAGCAGTAACAAGATGGCGATGCCTGTTGTGGGAACACATTTACTTACATGAATAAACAAGCCTTCCAGTTCAATGATAAAGAAATATTATGGTCTGGATGCCATAAACAAAGATGGAAACCATCTCAAATGAAGGTAATGAAGTGGGTATGTGGAAGCAAGTAGCATAGACGCCAGGGAAAAAGTTCTAACCAAATGTAAACAACTGAGGACAAGATAGGAGCACGAATGATAGAAGCGGTTTACTCCATCAAACCAAGTGCAGCCATCATCCCGACACCTGCAACTAAGGCAAGCACCTCAATTACAGTTTGGGCTAGGCGAATCATGACACCGCCACTCGCGTGTTTTAGATTATTTTCGTCAGATCTCAGAAGATCTGGGAGCAGTGATGTCATGGCAATATAGATGAAACCGCCTGCTGTAAAAGGTAGTATATAAAGCGTAATCAAATCGTCGTTGATGGGGGAAATATCGGATTTGTTCACAGCGATGTTGAGTCCAACGCCGGCAGCAAGCAGACTCAGTATTGCACCTGCGACGGCGCCAAGTGCCGTTACAAGCTGCAGCAATAAGGCCTGAAAAAAGGAAACGGATATAAAGATGGTTATCAACAAGAACGAAGCAGAATGAGACGAAAAACGCCTATGTCGCGTTGACAGTGGAGGCTGAATATTTTATCCCACGTTTCCAAACAAAGAAGTAAAAATGAGCTTATAGGGTAATGGGGAGTACATGGAATTAAATCACGGTAGCAGCCGAATCCAAATCAGCGTTCAACTAAAACACCCTGATTCGCAAAAGGTGTGCGAAACAACCTGCACACATCTTAACAATGACAGTACAAGGTATGAAACAGCAAAGAATTAGATTCGCATATTTGCACGTAAACCTACAAACTGACAAAAGTGGCAATATATATTTCATTTTTACATATTGGAATGTATCTGAAAACAAGTGAAAAAGCTCAGAACATTTATTCATTCGAGCGATTCAAAAGTGCGAGGAACACAGGACAATCTTAAATACGATGTCTTATTGAGTTACTCAAATCTTGGTAGCACCAATGAATAAAAATGAATACGGAGTGTTTACTACAGTTATGAATTATCTGGCACGTGCTCCAGTGCCTCGAAATAAGGCAGCTGTTAGTCCACCAGGTGACCCCTATCACTGTTTAGACAAAAGTAATTCTGCGGCCAAGAATTACGGGTGATATCAGACAGATCTACTACTGCCCAACTCTTCTTTTCCACGCAACGATCGGCATTAGTAGAGGCATTGACTCAGTTGTTTCAACTTGTGTGGACGACGGAGACCATCCCTCCGTGCTGGGGTCACTCGATAATAGTTCCCATATTTAAGAAAGGAGCCCGGGGCTCTTGCGAAAACCATAGAGGGATTAGTTTGACCCCAGTCATTTCAAGGGTTCTAGCATCAATTATACTTCGTCGACTCACTGCAGTTCGGGAAGTAAACATTAGGGAAGAACAGGCAGGGTTTCGCCCTGGGCGGGGTTGTATAGATCACAACGAGACTGGACCTTGACGTGGTGTGACGGCTTGCGCATCTCGATGACCTATTGGGCTAAACTGGACGGTGTGGTCACCACACCGATAGAGTCACTCATACCAGGCAGGCCAATGGGTAGAGGTCTGACAAACCAGTCTCCTGGTCCTCCAGGTTGGGGGTTGGAAGAAGGTTGGCATCTTTTTCCGGAAAAAGTACCAGTTCTGGTACATTGCCACCCAACCGCTGCCTTGCGGTACAGGCTTTTGAGCCAAAGGCTTTGGTTGAGAACCCTAATCGTTCTCCTGTCTAGGTCTGGGCGTCCTGGCAGTATCTCAGCCCACACACAACCATGAATATTCACAACAACAATAAATCCATACTGCATCGGCCGTCTCGCAGTATAAACCGGGTCGCCCTATCTGCTGCATACAGCAGGGTGGATAGGCGAAATCATGCTACTGCTGCTGACCCCTCCCCCACTGTCCTATCAAATTTAGCTCTCAGGCCCCTCCCGACCTCCATTTCTGATAATTACTCTACAGGTCCCACAACAGATGTAGCTAACACTGAGCCGGTAAGTTCCGTCTCTTGCCATTCAGCTTCAGGCCTCCCTCGTCCCTTGCTTAGACCTAGAATGCGAATTAATATAGGTGCCTTCAACGTTCGCACGCTAAAACAGATAGGTCAGCAAGCGGCTCTCGCACGAACGCTAGACTCGTTGCACGTTGATGTCTGCTGTATCTCGTATGGAACTAACAGCACCCGCATTGTCTACCCGATACTGGTTATACACTTCGGGTGACTCCACAGCCGCTGTTACAGGTCAGGCTGGGGTAGGTATAGTTCTCAGCACGACGGCCGCAGCCGCATTAGTAGATTGGATTCCTGTTAACAGTAGACTTTGTGCCGTCCGCTTGGCAGGTTCTGTTAAAACCAGCTCTAGACGCAAAACTTTCAGAAATTATGGAGGACTGTCTGCGGCACTCAAATGATGCCGGCGTGGACCTCCTACCTGGTGAAAGACTGACTGATCTTGATTATGCTGACGATAAGGTATTGACAACTTTCAAGCGGCACAAACAACACTGGACGCTATTTCGCGTTCTGCTAAGTACTTCGGAATGCGCTTTGCAGCCTCAAAATGCAAAGTGCTTCTGCAAGATTGTTGTGATCACGTAGATTTAATGTTAGATAATGAAGTCATGGAGATTGTTGACCGGTTTGTATACCTGGGAAGCTGCATCAGCGGGCGGCGGAGGTGTAGGGAATGAAATAGAAGCGCGTATTTCCAAGGCTAGGGCGGTGTTCGCTAATCTAAGACACCTATGGCGACAGAGAGGTATTTCTCTGAAGCTTAAGGGTCGCGTATATCAGACAACAGTGAGGGCTGTATTACTTTACGGCAGCGAAACGTGGCCGCTCAGGGTAGAGGACGTGAACCGTCTCCAGGTATTTGACCACCGATGTCTGCGTTCAATCGCTCGTATCGGGTGGCACCAGCGAGTAAGCAACGAGGAGGTTAGGAAGCGGGTGTTTGGCACTGATTGTCAAACGAGTTCTTTTGTTCAGTCGCTACATTTGCACAGACTTAGATGGTTAGGTCATGTACTAAGGATGCCAGCTAGTCGTTTGCCACACCGAGCACTGTTTGCCGACGCTGCGGCCGACTGGCGCAAGGTGCGAGGTGGACAGATGATGACCTGGCGTAGACAAATGAAATCGTTTACGAAGGGGTTGGTCACTGTAGGTCGGGTTCGTCTCCCGGGCTGGGGCCCTCGCGACTCACAGAGTCGGTGGCTTGAGACGTTAGGTGAGATGGCGGCTAATCGAGCTCAGTGGCGTGAATGTGTCGTTGTTTGGCCGAGTTGTCTGTGAAGTGAGTGCACTTAATGATGCGGGGCAGTGAAAGCCGTAAGGAAGCTGTCTTGCTGATGACGCCTTACTTTCACTTACAGCTCGGTTGTTTGTTTGCAAGGTGTAGGCGCCTTGATGTTGTATGTTTGAATATAGACGTAGCTATTTTTAGTAGTTAGGTCCACTTCCCCTCCCTCCTCTTTTTCTTCTTTCTTCCTATATAGGTTTTTTTTCTTCGTGGTTGTGTGGCAGTTAAGCATCAGTGTGAACCACTGATGTATTGCTGTCTATGATGATGATGCAACTTTGAGATATTTCACACTACGTTTGAGTAGCATATCAGCTATATAGGATGTAACCTGGACGTGCCACACGCTTCGGCAAGTGGGCTCTGACAGCTGAGCTACAAAACAATGAAGAGAGCTCAGAAATTAGACATACAGATGCGACTACTCATTCACACCGTTGTAATATGGAATCTAGGACGATTCGGCGAGACAAATGGTCGTGCTTGAATTTCTCTAAATGAATAATTTTACAATAGGGCTTCTGAATAAAATCGCGGTCGCAGACAGCAATACATCAGTGGCTCTGCTGATGCTTAACTGCCACACAACCATGAGGAGAAAGGCAGGAATCGATCAGGAAGAAAAACAGAAAGGGAGGGGATTCAACTAATAAAAGTAACAATGTCTACAGTCAAACACTCAAAACCAAGCTGCCTACCCTTGCAAACAAACAACACGGCTATAAGTGAAGGTAAAGTGCTTATGGCTTTTATTGCTTCCGCGTCAACAAGTGTACTTAATTTACAGAAAACTCCACTAAACAACCACAACGTTCACGCCGTTGAGCCCGATTAGACACTATCCTGCCTAACGCCTACAGTCACCGACTCTGTGAGTCACTATGACCACAAACGGACATTGCGTAACAGGACTATAAACGAAATCGCGGATGAACAACATCATCTGTTGCGAACAAGTGTTTCACGATCGAAAGCGTCGGAATTCTGTTCGGATGCTGACACATCGATCCCTGTTCAGTTATCGTCCGTAATAGCCACCTGGGGGTGCACTCAGACTTTCTGTATTGCAAGTTTCAATCCGCTGTACCAACATACGCATCACAGCATCCGCAAGAGACGTTGTAGATAGTATAGCTTCTGGGGAATGTTCTGTTTTCAAATAATTGTCTGGACAAATTTGTCGAAATTGACGACAAAGCTCGAATGGCTGATTCGCAACCACAACCATCGCCGAAGAAGACTTTCTTCGTCGACCTTGCTTACAAGGAAGATCAAACCAGTAAAGATGTAAGTAGAAAGTTTAAATCTGCTACTGAATGCAGGAATCTCACAGCGAAATAGAGTTTGGTACTCCTCACCCGCAGGATTCTTCTCCACTGTCATGACCGTTCTTTCCCGGAAAACCTTGTAGAAACAGTTTGAGCAGGCGCAGCTAAAACTCACTAAGTCGTTGGTGCAGATGCTGAGTTTGAATCAACCGTCGGGATGAAGGGGATTCTTCAAACCTGAGGCGGAATACCTAATCAACTCAATCAGTGGACCTTATTTTAGCCCTATAATCAATGCTACGCTCGAATCTTGGTTAAAAAAAAATGAGGATACTTTCAAGGTGGAACTGAGATGTTCGGGAAGCGTAGCTGTTGCTCCGTGAACTAATTTCTTGAGAACATAAACAACACAATATTGTCTTGACTAAGGACCCAAGAGATTTTAACCGACTCGAAAACACCCAGATACTGTCCCAACTCTTCGCCGATCAGTCATCCCTGTTTAGCATACGCTACTGGTGAGCCCGAAGCTCGTAAATTTGGCAGATGACTAATTAACCTAAGCTGGAACAGTCAATCGGGAGTGCGAACGGTTCAAGCTTCGCAACAATGACTGAAGATCAATTCAAATATCTGGTTTTCGCTTGTGGACTCCAGTCACCAAAAGAAGCAGATATCAGAACACGGATTTTGGCGAAGATAGAACAATGTCCCGATATCACTGTCGGATACCAGTACCTGGTGAACCTGGAAGCATGACACCGCTATGATCGAACAGAACAGTCATTCGAACGTCAACAGCGTGTCTTCAAATGCCTCAATCAAATTTGCACCAGAGTCAAAATGCGATAACCGAAAGAAAACACCCACACCATGTCCGTATTTGGAAAGATGGTACTCACGACAGGCTGAAATCGGCCTAATTTATCACCTAACCAGAGTTAGCTTCGTCTGTGTTAGCATTACATGGATTGTGGAGTTGACTGGAAGAGCTTTCTATTCGCATTATTCATCCTGCTCAATTACTTGAGTTTCAGTTCGGTAGGAAGGATTACCACAACTGGCTACGATTTCCTGTTGCTACGCCGTAGGTCTTAAGTTGATGTTAGCTGCAGAGGCGCGGATGGTCATTTCGCAGCACCAACACGCCCAGTTACAGAATACGCAACAGGAACCGATCGAGATTTTGACAAAGAGGCATAATACGTGGGGTCTGGCTCCCGGAGTGGTTTCTTTGAAACGCACACTAATTCAGTCCATTATAAACTCAATCTTAGGGTTTTACCTTGATTAATCTCCCAAAGCCCATTCTTATAGTCGGTGTCACATACATGCAGACATTCCAAGTGAAGCTGTCCGCGCCAATAACGTGAAGGCGTCCGATTGCTAATATGTAACCTAAATCCTTTAGAGTCTGTAGGCTATACCAAAATCCTGTTAAAATCTCTTGCGATGTCCGCCCACGAGGAAGCGGCTAAGTGTCTGGGCCAGATCTTAGGCGAACAGTCATCTCCGTTCTTCATTCGGTGTCAGTCAGTTCGGTTACGCCGAGAACTTCAACTGCGAGTGAGAGCAAGTCAGGTAGTCGTTCAATTCAAGATGATGATTTCCGTCTGTAATCTCCAATTCCCGAAAAACGCTAACATCCACATTCAGATGCTGAACAAAACGGAAAAGGATCCCGAGATGAAGCAGTAGACGATCATTCTCGGGAGTTGATTAACTTCAAACACAATACTATGATGATCCGGTAGCCGTAGAAGTTCTCGATGTCCAAGGCTATCTAACTGGCGCGGTGCGGTCATTCTCCCTCGAATGGACTGTGGCCATCCGACTCCGTGTGACCAACTATAAAGCCTGCAGCATCCGGCTAAAAAAATGGATACTTGTACTAGGTGCTTATATGTTTATTAAACCGACCAAGTATTACACGGGACCATTGACGCTTAAACAAGCAGATAACATTTCAAGTTCTGCCGGTGTCCTAAAACCGAGGATTTACGAAACCAATTAGCCTATCCAATTCAATGGATACTATCTTCTTGGTCGACCACGTTTCCGGGACGAAGTCTATTGCTCCATCACTGAAGTGTATTCAAGTTCGTCCGCAACTTGATGCCGTCTCAGGCATCACCTGTATTTTGCTATGCGCCTGGACAGATGTGCATTCACCTACCCACAATACCAGTAGTGTTTTGGTGGTACCCCAAGATAATCCAGAACGATATAATGCGCGTATACAATCAATAACTGACATCTAGCGGACCAACAGGAGCTCGACTGAATCTTCTAGAAGCTCTCATCAGCCGCTAGGGTAGCGGTGGTACGACCAACCAATGATGGCCGTCTTGTGTCGCATCAAAATATCAGTTGGCAAAAGCTTACCGGTGACATTCACCGGAAGCCCGTCATTATATTCCAAGACGGATTGAAATGTCGCTCGCAAACCATCTTCTTCGCACCACTGCTAAGATCCAAGACTCATCTCTCAGCCGAGGCGCTCTGCTCCTTGAATACGAGCAGCCAGATCGCCAGCGGGAATCCAGTTTTCTGGAACCGATCAACCGTTCAATGGGATAGCTTATCGCGGTTTTCGCATCACTGGTGGAATCCCCTTGACGACGTTAGGCTCTCTTCGCCGGAACTTGTAACAGCACCCGCTAGCACACAGACCCTGACTCATGAGCTGTTTCCCAGGTGCTCGACAGATAGGGTATGACGACCGATGATGCTTTTGCAGGCCAATGGAATAATTCCTAGTCTGTGACACAAGTAAACACAAGGTATGGGGCAAATAATTTCCACATCATTGGAACAAGTTGACACACGGTTGACTTGCTTTTATCTCAAACGACTTTCATGTAAGTCATTGTTCAATTGATGGATTTGGTTAAAAAGCATATTAATTGCTGTTGTTTGATCCGAATCACCGCTTAAAAGTAAACTTTAATAACTGAAATCACAACAAACTATTGTGTGAAGTGCATACAAGGCAAACTGAACAAACAAGGACTCACCTCTTTACTTGAACAACCAGAGTTAATGAGGATAGCATAATCCCCAATCTCATGTGGCAGTTCATGGAACAAAACCGTCAATGTAGTAACAATACCCACATTCCGACTAACGAGAAATGAAGCCCCTAAAGAAAGATCAAGGGAAAGTAACAGTAGTACAAGTTAACGAAGCAACAAAGTCAGACATTTCTTAAAACCTACCTATGGCAAGCCCGTCGGTGAAATTGTGCGTAAAATCGGCCGCCAAATTGAGATAACCAGTGACGCGGAGCTCTGTTGCTGGAACACAACGAAAAATAGAAAAGATCAGCCATCATCACAAAGGAGCGTAGAACTGTGAAGTAATATGGTAAACGAGCAGAATAAAACATACTAACTGGACAAGAGCTTACCAGACACATTTAGTGAAAAACTTCTAGGTGTGCTGACGCTGAGGAAATGAAAAACCACGGAAACAAAGAGAAGTATGATGGATGTGGGAGCAAAATAGATCCCCTATCAACTTGAAACAAACTAAGAAAGTTGATGCGAACAACATGACGCCTCTGCTAGCCAGCTGAGCTACCCATATACAACTAAAGTTTGCTACGTAAACGGTAAGGTAGATGATGCTGATCTGCTATAGAAAATAAAGGTGTACGAGCTATGGTTGAGTAAATTTTGTTGTGTTCCCACGGCTTGCTGAAGCGGACAAATAAAGAAAGTACAAAACAAAAGCGTAGAGGTCATATTTCGCTTAGTTTCACTGCAGTAGGTATGATTCTATGAACACAAGACGGCAGACACGTGGTTTTTCGTGCAATCAGAACTGGGAACATATTCTTTTGCTCAGTTGGGTACTGTGCTATCGAACAGTCCCTCTCATGATAGGTACAACAAAGAACTGCTTGCAACGTTACTGATTTATAGGTAACAATCGAATTCTTTCCGTTTCATCAAAGTTTGAAATTCTGTGTGTTTGCAGTGAACGTCAGTAGAGCTGGAAGGAAATCTGCTTCAGCGTAAATCGTGTAAAGCTGACCTGTTCAAGTTCGCAACGAAAAATGGTAGCCTAACTATCTACCACAAAACGAAGTTTAACAAGTCAGTGGCCTATTTACACAGGCTATGATGACTCACAGCATTCAGGTTTGGTCTGCTTCTTCTCGCGTTTCTGCGTCGTTTCATTGTCAACATATCGCTTCTTGTTATTCTTGCTTTTGGAATCATTTGTGATCACATTAGAATTCTGAGGCTGCACTAGATGATTATGTCCCGTATGGCCACGTTTAACCAGTCGAATTAGTTTTTCAACACACAAAAATATGAAAATTCCAGAGACAACTGACAGGCCCACTACCATGTGACGTTTGTGGTCGTGATGAATGTGAGTGTGATCATGACGACTGTGATCATGATCTCCCAATCCAGAATCGCCATCATCGATCGCATGAGGAATCAGATGTAAAAAAGCATCTCCCAGCAAACCACCTGCAGCGAAGGCAAGGAGGATTTTCAGAAGCCTCTGGTGTTTGTTCAGATCCGGGAGTAAACACAGTAATAAAAATGGCGCCACACTAATGAGAAGTACAGCGAGGGCAGTTTCTGACCAAACCAGCTGAGGTGGATCTGGACGCAGACTACGTTTGAGCACATGGGGACTGAATGCTTTGACATCCTTTTGGCTTAAAATATAAAAGAAGCAAACACATCAAATAACAACTACTAAAAGGCAAAACTGGCGATGAGAAGCGATATTCTACCATGAGTACCAGCCACGAATTTTTCAAACTACATAAATTAACTGGCCGCCGACATGAAAATATGACACTAAGCCAAAAGAACTTTTCGAGATCATTAACAGTTCAGTCGTCTAAAGATTTTCAGGTCATGAAAAAGCGACGCATGGCACAGGCTCTTGTAGATGATTGTCCTGTAAGAGTGTGACGGATGTGAAATATTCGGTCTGATGATTAAGCATTGAAAACGAGCTTGTTTGTTGCACCGTTTGTCAGCAATTGTGATCAACCAGTTAAAGTAGTTAACAATCAATTGCAAACATTCTATGATATGGCGGTTTCTACCTCGAGAAATGTACCAGTCAATGGTAGTTCCCAACTCTTACACCATAGCGTTTGCTGTCATGTGACAGAAAAGGCCACAAACGGATTGAACAGTGCTGGATAACCCAAAGGTTAAGGCAACCGGTGATCGACCTTATATAAGTACGCGACCTCTCAGTTCACTAAAGTTGGTGTAAATTATAAACATGATGGGCGGCTTTGAACAATATAAACTGGTTAAGCCTCAAAAAGTTTGTCTATCCAACAGACTTTTACGGAATTGAACGTTTAGTGGGAAACAAGGCAAGTGGCTCCCAAATGCCAGTTATTATTCCGACCTACCCAAAGAGAATCCGGCGGTCTAGCGACAGAAACCCAACAAATGTACACCAACCTCTGGGCAGATTACAGAATCGATGTTTACAGAATCAGAAGGCGGTCTCAGCATGCGCCAAGGCAGCAACAATCAGACATACATACCTAATCAAATGATTTAAAAGCGAGGTACCTACAGCAGCTCGAAATCAATCGTGTTGATCGAGTCGCTTTATTATGTACCATTTCACTTTGGAATACATCCAGTCAACTTGCTATTCAACCTTGGTCATAACTCATACAGATGATGCACAGTAGATGATTATCTCTCATACAAAATCCTTATACAAGTATCATTTGGATGAACGCACTGCCCCACTACTCTTGTGTAGATCTGGTACGAGCATGAGCGTGCAACACAGCTTTTTCATTAGTCAAATACTCAGCCACTTTTGGACCAATTGGCCGACAGAACATTATGATGAAGTAATATTCCGATCTCATGCAACGGCTGGCAATCCAAAAATATAAAGCATGTGCTTGTATATTTATAATTCGAGCGTTTTACAAGTCTGAACAGATACAAATCCTAGCGAGCAATCACAATGAGGTAATGAAAAGGCTCATGGTAGAGCATACAACTGACCTCTTATTAGAGGTCGTTGTGTTTGAGATTGATTGATTGTCTTCGAACACTGAAGTGTCTGATATATTTGGAATCAATACAGAATGACTGAAAAACGCTGTCAACGACACTCCCGTCGTGGACCAGCGTCCCCAAAATGTTGGTTAATATATTAGTTCGCTCTCCTAAAACACGTTTGGCGTTTCTCTATCCTAATTATGCTGAAGTTAAATGAGATCAAACATCTGTCAATCTATGAGATCTATGGCAATGTGAAAACGACATGATCCGATGGTCACTGCTAAGTGTTACACACATCCAATACGTCCTCTTGTTCATCACTAAAAACACTGAACATGCAACATAGCGCGCGTCTTCTACGACAGCGGAACCGGATGAAGGGAATTAAAACGAGTAGCTCTCGGACGTTTGTGTCATATAGAGGACAAAACAATGGGCGACACTGCGTTACTTACTCCACCGAACAACATTAAGGAAAAACGTCTCATCACAAGGACGACCACTACCTAAAACGACTGAAAATGGTCACTGTCAACTTTCACACAAATGGAATTGATGTAAACAAAAAGATCGTGTTGCGGACTGAGATATGAATAACTAGATCTCGGCTATCAGAGAAAGCTCTTACACGTGCAGTCACTTCAAGAGTTGTAGTAAAAGCTAATGTACCAATATCCCCTAAAAACATTCATGAAATCAAGCAATAAAACCATTGGTTACAATGGAAGAAATCTGGAAACAAAATGAAACCTTTACTTTATTAATGATAAACTTACTGGCGATTACATTTCATGTAAAGGAATACTCCAGTTGACTTTACTGAATGAGAAAATAGCACCAATTCAGGGACTTCCAAACGGCTTACGGAAGGATAGTTTAACTTTTAACTACGATAAACAACGACGAGAACCGCATATTAGCCTTTCGCACCCAAGATATTTGAAACTGATTCTATTTTTACGGTTCATGGATCGGCAGCTTACTCTCTCAACTAGAGACAGGGTGTGGATACAAAAAGGCAGAATAGCCAACGGTGAGCGATGCTTTCCATATAAATGAAGAAACAATGTCCTAAGGAAACATTTCGCTGATCTATCCATCCACGACCTTTCTGCAACAAATCCAAACATCCAACGCTGGGACGTCCAGGATGTCCTCCTAAGCAGTGGTGGATCAGCTGTGTATTCGAAGCACCACACTGTTTATAATGTCAACCACATCTGTTATACGCATTATAAGACTCACTAACGATTGGGCTTGTTTTGGGATGTCCCACATCTAACCTTCGAAGTAAAGTGGAAAATAGAAACTGACTGTTTCTTGGCTGATAACTGAGCTATAACTGGTGGACGATATCACCCAAACAGAATACCTTTTCCTACAACGTCAGTGCTTCAGTGTAGATCCCTTGCAGTAACCCACGGTGGTTTTACGGAGCGTTCCCCGCACGATAATTCGTTTCTTCAACAGTAAACCTGCCAGTGAAAGACCAGTATACGGTCGTTATATATCCCATAAATCGCAGGTAATCCAAGGACGAAACTACCTCCACGCTGTAGGTGTTCCTTACATTCGCGCACGTTTGTGCCCTCAACACAACAGAGTGCAGCATCACGTGATTAGTTAATCGTCTGGATTTGCAGACCCGGTAACGAACGTCGGTGGCGTGCCCAAGTGCCGCCTTTGTGGCACTGATCAATCAAAGTGCGATAGCGTCAGGGTTCAAGTTCTACTTTTGCGTGAGATGGACAAGCCCGTCCGGTTACCGACTCCTTAGGCTGGACACTAACGTCGAAGAATGCGGGATCTGATGTGCCCTTAACAGGGAACCAGATAAGATTCAAGCGGCCGCCCACTTTAGTGACATTTTTGAAACAACTGTGAAGGCCAAACGATTTGACTGACAGGGTTCCGGAGTAGAGAAAATTATTTTAGGAAGTCTGTGAAGTTAGGCGCACTCAACATGCGGATAGAAGGTGGATGAAACGAGGAAATACACCTCTCAATAGTGACTGCAACGAAAAACGATATCGTCGAAGATAGTCCTGCCAATGCAGCGCAAAACCATTTGCCGTTGGTGCCGTCGGTTGTTGTTTAGAGGCTTTAAGTCGCCAATGTCAATAAGTGGAAGAAAACAACAACAGGAAATCACCATAATGAGGGTCAACATCGTGACAATCCAGTTTTCTCGGAGCGCTACTGGAGGTCGACTGTCTATCATTGGCGAAGTCCAGTGCACTGCAGCCCTTAACGGATCATCAATCAGGGGTACCTGCTACGTGACCCGCAACCCTGGCCTGGATCTCCTTGGATTGGATGGATCGACAAACTGCATCTATTTGACAGACCATTACTCCAAATCTGCAACCGCACTCAGGCTCAGCAGAAGCCCACGTCTCCGGAAGTCTACCATCAGTTCACAAACGCTGTCCAGCATAGACACTCGGATGTGTTCACAGAAGAACTCGGCTGCTGCACCAAAATGAAGGCAGCTTTATCATTTCGTCCTGGACGAAGCCGGTATTTCGACCCAAACGTCCAGTACCCTACGCTGCGCTGGCAACTGTTGAGCAAGAACTGGAACGCCTTCAAAAAGCTGGAGTGATTGAACCGGTGAACTATTCAGCATGGGCCCCTATAGTGGTGGTCAAATGGAACAATACAGACTCTGTGCAGACTATTCTACAGGTCTAAATGACGCTCTCGAGACGCATCAGTATCCCTTGCCGATACCGGAGGATCTCTTCACGAAGCTGAATGGCGGAAAATGTTTCGCGAAGCTCGACCTGGCCGAAGCTTATTTACAATTGCCAGTCGCTGACGAGTCCTAGGAAGTGTTGACAATGGACTCTACCGATTCAACCGTCTGCCGTTTGGCGTGAAGACAGCGTCCAGCCATCTTCCAACAAGTGATGGATACGATGCTCACGGATATTCCCGGTGCGGCTGCCTACCTAGACGACATTATAGTCATGGGTCACAATGCAGAGGATCTGAAGCGAGTGAATACGGCTTCCAACTTTGCGCTGAAAATGCAGCTTTTTGAATGTCTAGTATCAAACACTCCGGATTCACCACGGACAAAGATGGTCGACGACCAACGTAAAAACAATTCAGAAGATACCGCTTACGACGGACGCGCCAAATCCACGGTCTTTCCTGGGGTTGGTCAGTCACTACAGTTCTTCCTCCCGGAACTCCATCGAATCCGAACGCCAATGAACCGTTTGCTCATTAAGGATGTCAAGTGGGAGTGGTCAAGAGAATGCTCAATAATCCTTTGATCGCATCAAGGTTCTGCCGACCTCAGATCGTCTGTTTACGTACTACGATCCAACACTACCACTTGCAATCGCGGACGCCACCAAGTATGCATAGGTACCGTGATATCTCATGCACTTCCAGATAGAAAGGAAAAGTCAATTGTGCATGCAACAAAGTCGCTTACATCCCCTGAGCGAAACAACAACCAGATCGAAAAAGAGAATGTCGCAATAATATTCACCGTGCGAAAGTTTCACAATTTTTCGTTGTTGACGGATCACAAACCGTTGCTTGCAGTGTTCGGCTCAAAGAAAGGAATCCCGGTTTATACGGCCAATCGTTTGCAAAGATGGGCAACAATGCTTCTTGCCTACGATTTCACGATACAGTACCGCTCCACAACCAGCTTCGGTCAAGCTGACGCCTTATCCAGACTCATCGGATCACAGGCACCGAATGACGAGGACACAGTAATCGCAGCGGTCAATATTGAACCTGATGTACACCTCATCCCCAATAAGGCTGTCCGAACACTTCCACTGACAGCAGAGATGACTAAAGAGGCGACCAAACTGGACCCAATTTTGAGGCAAGTTAATGACGTTCATCTGCACAACTTGGCCACACAGACCTCAGTGGCGACTTACGGGAATACTTCCACCGTCGAGAAGCGCTTACGATCGTGGACGGATGCGTCATGTTTGCCGACAGAGTAGCAGTCCGGAAGCTCTCCAACGACAGGTGCTCAAGCAATTCCACAGTGGGCACCCAGGGATCAACCGAATGAAGTCACTTGGCGCGCAGTTTTGCCTACTGGCCACGAATGGACAAACAAATTGAGAAACACTGTCAAAACTGCACATCGTGTTGTTTGGCTGCGAAAAACCCCGTGAAATGTGAACTGCACACTTGGCCAGCAGCTCAAAGACCCTGGCAAAGGCTCCACATGGATTTTGCTGGACCACTCAATGGACAAACGTATCTGGTTATCGTCGACGCCTACACCAAGTGGCCGGAAGTTCACAACCTACGACAGCCGAATACGGACAGCACTATACAGAAGCTATCGGAACTCTTCAGCTGTTTCGGACTGCCAGAGACGTTGGTCACAGACAACGGTTCTCAGTTCACCTCTTCCGTCTTCAAAAACTACTGCCAACGGTTAGGCATCCGATAAATGCGAAAGCCAGCTTATCATTCTCAGTCGAACCAGTAAGCGGAAAGGTTTGTCGACACCTTCAAACGAATATTGTTAAAGATCAGAGAAGAGGGACCCCAAGCCATGTCATACAGAGCTTCTTGATCAATCACCTGACAACCTCAAATCCTAACGTCCCTGATGGTAGGTCATCGGTGGAGTGCGTGCGTAACAGAAAATTGAGGATTGTCTTTGATATCATAATCGTCGATTCAAACAGGGAAGGATGACTAATGTACGAATGGAGAGCCAATACAACTGACAGAGTCCACGAACAGTACTTCACGATGGGCGAAACCGTCTTTGTACGTATGTTTCATAGCTATAGAACTGGAAGACAACAGTTTTCGTTTGACAGAAAGGATCAGTCCTCAATGAAATGAAAATCGGCGAAGCTACATACGTGCAGCACACAAACCAGATTTGTTGAGACCACGGAGATGAACTATGGAACCAGATACGACCAACCGCACAACTTGACATATTGTTGGATGCATTCAAAATGAAGAAAAGAGAATGACCCCCTAGAACCAAAAATCCAAAAGAATCAACGTTGCGGTCTATGGACGTTGAGAAAAGGTATCACTTGAGATTGAGATGGCGGACTAACAGATGCAATAAACTGGTCCAACCCAACCAAATCGATTCCCGGAAGCAATCCTACTATTGAAATCAACATTCTTCAAGAGGGGGATGTTGGGAAGCCCATTTCTTCGGTTCAAAAACGTCTTCTTACTCGGGAAAACGATTTTGCCCAGTCAAAATGAGCAAAGTCCCAGAACCACCTAGAGATAACCTTCGCTAGTCCTTTATTTGGTGGACCATTACTGCGCCATACTATTTGGTGGCTTAGTGACCTTGACGACTATTTTTGGTAAGTGCCCTTCAATCTTCTGATTTGAGTGTTATGTATATATATATATATATATATATATATATATATATATATATATATATATATATATATATATATATATATATATGATCTGACTTGGGAGTAATTTACGGGGACGGTCGCGTTAATCTCGGAGCTGAGATTATCCGTTTTCTTTATTACAAGGAGAAAAATTAGATTTTCATCAAGCGCATCACTATTCCATGGACGACAGAGCACATCTTTGCGGGAGGTTGCAACATAGCTCACGTTGGAGAAAATTGCTTTAGCATTGATACAAGCCCGAGTTTCGATTTTTGAACTGTGGCTATTCGTAATGAGTACACCTAAGTGCACAAACCTATAAACAAACTTCGTAACCTAATTGTCAATATTGCTGTACCCAGACAACGTGACATTTTGAAGTTCCAAAACACATTCAAAAGAGATAAGCACAAAAGCAACCGCTGAATAAACTGTTCCCCGTAGAAATTGTCAACTGGCGCGCTGTCAACAGCACAGTGCATATCAGTAACATCTCAACACGGTAACACACTACCCCTTAGATTTTGGGGGCTTCCATTGTTGTCAGGCAAAACCTAACTTGATGGACTAACTTTAAAAGAGAAATGGCTAGACAAGTCCATGAAAGTCCCAACCAACGACCATTTGAGAGAATCGCCGATTTGAAGTTTACATGCATGGGCATCTACCACTGCATATGGGTCCCATAAATGCATGTTAATCAACGGAATCGAATGTATTCGTGTGGTGAAGAAACATAGCTACTGTCGACAGTGAATAGTATCTCTTGTTTGACGAAGCAAAGAAAAATCATCTGTGCATCCTAATCCAGGTCAGAAACTTATAGCCACATCTCTGTCTGCTTTCCGGGCCGCAAAACGGAAGACGATGGACACCAAAACCTTATTTATTAAGACGATCAAATTACCCATGCTTTTTGTAGATGTCCCGATTTGATACCATATTCAAGAGGGATGTTCTCAGTCGGAACGATGTGTCAGTCTCCATTACAATATCATTCACCGTGGCAGCATATGCTAGTTTCGACCAGCAGATGTGAAAAATTTGAAGGCTGCGGTGAAACGGCTCACAGCGATTCGGACGGCTGGTTCGAAGCTAACACACCGCAGTACAACTTCACGAGTTGAAGAAGGTAACAATGGAATATGGAGGCCAGGAGAACTGTTCATCAGGGTGCCTAAGAAGCCAGCATTGAGTTACAATGGATGAACGTTATCTGTCTTGAATGGTTACGTTGACAAATGATTCCGGAGAGATCCATAACTGAAACGAGCTTAAACAAACTGTCCAAATAGGACGAGTTCTACCTAATTAGCCCCTTTAGACAACCAAGCTTTACAATCAGCGATCAGGCTACACTTTAGGCACTTTCGGATACTCAATGTTTTTATGCACAATAGCAACTGTGCCACAAACAGCAGTACCCGCGTCTTGCAAACTGTGAGCTTAGAAAATGAATATGGAGTCTGTATTCCAAAATGATTTGGTATGCTTACCACATTACAGGCCGGACCAGTTTTTTAACCGGCAGCCGTTGCGGTCAATGAGAACACTGCCAGAAAACCTGAAGAATTAACTGACAGAGAACGAAAGCGTCATGTGAGTCTAGGCATACGTTTCAGTAGGATCAACAACCCCGGTGAAAGTTACCTCATCCATAAATAACGGCTACAAGACCTACTCAATCAAATAGGTGACCACATGAAGAACAAGTCGCACACCGATGCGTAGTACATTTCAAATAGGTGCTCGTCAAAGCTATAAATGCTCAGCGTAAAGCTAATACGGCCGCACACCAGTGTCTGAACGTTGCGTCAATAAGTCAAATGGATCGTCTAACAACAATTCAAGATCATCAAACCCGTCCACCCACGCCTGTATATCAGGCTACAAGAACAATATTCGAAGATGAACTTGTAGAACTGCAAGTTATGTATAAAGTAAATGCAGCGGCAGAAAATGAGGATGAATCGCAATACCTTCAATATCCAGAACAGAACCGTAAGCCGCAACCAGAATGGACAGTTCAGTTTACTCATAAAGGTGATCCATCCAGGTTACCAGTGTTGTTTTGAGGGTTACACTTGTACCAATATGTTCGTAGAGCGACGGGTAGGAAAAACACCTGAAGTGTTCAACCAGCAACGACTAAACAGAGAGGGGACTGTCGGTATGCAACATTGAATGCTGTTCATTCTAAAGACCATAAAGTCTCTAAAATGCATCACCAATATTGACGTTCAGCCGCACTTGAGAGTATTATGAGTCGAGCAGCTGATGGTCTTAAAGGCAGTCTCTGTAGGAACAGAGTAACAAATAAGTACACACGTGTGATGAAAAACTAAGCATAACACGGAGATTCATGTGAGAGAAAGCAACAGTCTTGGGGATATGGGACAACCATTGAAAGTGACACGTTGCCATGTTCAAGAGCGTTTCCAACCGGTGATGTGAAAGGTGTACTTGAGGAATCTAACGAGCTTCGGGTTGTTTCTTTCTGACACCACGATAACCAACATGAGGAACGCGAATGGCACAGTCTTACGAAGCTTATCATCTAAAAGCATGCATACCATGGTGAACAAGATTAATATCCCGGCCGGATTGTACGAACTGCTCCATGCACCTTCAAAATGCAGTGCTGTTTCAAGGCTGAGGCGTTCCCAACCCTACGTTCGTTATTTCAGGCAATCCGTTTGAGACTGCAGACAGTTTCATATATCTCGACCAACATGTAACAATGGCGATGGGAGACAAAAGAGAATGACGAAGTCACGTATCGCTTTTGCCAAACTGCGTCCTCTGTGACGTCGAAATGACATCTGGTTGTCGTTGAAAGGAGAGGGCTATAAGGCTTGTGTGTTCTGTTTTGTCCTATGGACTAGAAAGGTGGGCTACACATGAAGAAACTATCAGCAGACTCGATGTGATTAACCACCGATGTCCCTGCATACAAACCCACATCAAGTCGGATGAATGTGTGAATAATGCGACTGTTCGCCAGCGCACATTTCGAAACGCTCGGGATAAGCAATAAATCGATTAACTAATCACGCGGCACAACCTGCGAATATTCGGTCACATACACCACACGTCAGCCGAACGTTTACCGCACCGGGCGTTATTCTAACACCAGCAACAGTTGGGTAAAATCGCACGATGTTAAATCAACGGCGCAGTAAAGAAGTGTGAAGTATCTGGCTGTTCTACTGAATGAAGTACGCAAGTGTCGCCTGCCCAGTTGAGGCGCTTGTGATCATTCAAATCGCCGGTTGAAAACGCTATCCGACATGTGCCAGAGTCAAGGACTTGCCTGTTCATTTCCAGTTCTTCTGCTTAGTTTCGCCCCATCGATTTTGATACTTCACAGTTTTTCCGGGTTATTCAACATAACTGTTGCATGACGCAGAATTTGAGGCCACCGTAATTATTAATGAATGGAATGAATGACTGTTAGTTTGCCGAAATTTAACGGGGCAAGCGAGTCCAGATCATGACCGCGTGACTGGCGGCCGATGCCATTGAGCCATCGCAACCTCACGTAGTGGGAAACGAGTAGTGTGGGAGAAAAGCTACGACAGTAGCGTCAGCAGAACTAGTTGTGTTCAGCAATATCTGTTGAAGGACTGTAAGAAATGGGTGGGCACAAAGACTAGACGAACGATAGAACATACTCAGGGATCAGTAACACAAAGCAGCAAGGCTTGTGTCAATTTCCCAGAACAAGAAACACTCCCAATACCGTCCGCGAAGAGACTGCGTTTCTAAATCTCTACCAATTGACCTGTCTAACTGATTTTGGTCGTATGATTATCACACCGTCCGTTTTGACCATAAGCACTCAAAGTGTAAATTGTCACACCAGATGAAGTTCGGGCCTCTGTGTGACGAATCTTGATGGCACTGAGCATAACATATAGGAAACATCAGTCCTCAAATACCGAATTGCAAATCGGTGTAACATTGGTTAAAACAAGAGGAAACAGAAGCAAGCATTTGCAACGAAGCACGAGGAGCACTGCACAGACTAAATCCATTGCGCAAAATATAAACCAGTGAGCAATCGACCGAAACATACGGGAATCTCTTTAACGCGATGCTTAAAAATTAAAAGGCAAGCATTGAAAATAAAAACTCGTTGAAGGTCGTATCGAATAAAGAAAAACGTTAAACAACTTACTAGATGTTGGCTTCTTTAGAGTATTTGAAATGTGGTGCATTATGATCGTGATTATCTGTGTGACTCTGACAAATCGAGAGAATCCCGGATACAAGAATCAACCAGACAGATAGATACATGATTGATTCAGGGTGCTGTAAGAAGCAAAAAACCTGAGAAACAGAAAATGCCTTTGTAATATCGATTTTTGAATAATGCCACTTATACACATAACCAGAAGTATACGTGTCTATAATAACGTTATATAGTGATCGAAACTGAACGATGTCTGTGCACATAAGGTTTCAGCTGTACCAACTTCTTGGTTGTATATTCATACTGAAGCCGAAGAAGTGAAGCCAGGAAGAGTATTAGTGAAAATATGCACACCACACAAATAGAAATGTTGACATGCATTCCGTATCTTAAGAGCCGTCACCACTGACAACAATAAAACTGACTGATAATAGGGTGTATTTGCTACAAAATTTCCCATTAGTCGGTTGCGAATTGCTAAACAAAGCACTAGATGACAGCAGATTAGCTGGTATGTTTAACACAGGATCTAACTATATGCGTCCAGTGTGAAGAGACATTAAGTCGACCGTCAATGAACGAATAAATCAGAAAAGTTTTTTTACCCAGATGACATCCTTGGTTTTGGTGCAAACGTTCAGTAAGTTTCTACTCAAGCTTCTGCCAGCATTTTCCACACTTGAAACCAGCAGGGATAGAGTGAAGCCTACTTATAAAGTTCTCCGAAGTAAGAGAGATCCCATTCTGTCACAACCAAACGAATTATTCACTACACACCTTTTTACAGAGGGGTTTAACTACCGCCATGATTTCTTCAAAATCACTTGACTCGGTTTAGGTGGTTTTATATAAATTGAATATCAATCACAACTGAACGTAGCCGTAGGATTCCCACAAATTTATTAGTCAACCCCTTTCGAAAAGAAGTACTATACTCGAGCTTCGCCCTTATAACAGGCGACGCAACCTTGCTCGAATAACAGAGAAGCATCAATATATTCACAGGCACACAACCCATGACCACACGACAAAAGTAAACAATAAAACGAACAAAGCCACAATCTCGGTCCGCACGGTGTGTGACGCTACAGAACTCCCGAGTGGGAGGCTTCGGCTGAGTTCGGCCATGTAACCCGTATATTTGCCGTCTTGCCCGTCAAACTAGTGAGTCAGAAACTCCGGGTTGGGTCACTCAAATCAGCACCTTTATGGCATAAAGTGCAAGTAGCTATTGCATATCGAAACATTATTCAGCGAAATTTTCTCTCTGTTAGGCCTTTTAACTTTTTTGCCTCGGTTATAAATCCGATTGTAAATGACGTTCGTGATCGGGCTTGTGTGCTGTTTTCAATCACCGGGCTACACTGACTAGGACTCCGGTCCTTCCAGGTGCAACCTTGTCAGACAGGCCAAAGGGGAGCAGCCAGACGAAAAGCAGTTACACTCATAGGATTGTATGTCGCACTACTGACCGCGTAGGAGTGCTTAGGTAGTGAGGCACGACCTTACGCAAATAAAGCAGAACTACCTTCATAGTTGCGCCATTAATCATCATCATCATATCAGCCATGAGCCTGACCAAAAGGTACTGTGGCTCGGGCTGCCGCTCACCTCAACAGTGACGTGGAATATCCTAGAAGAAAACGTTAAAGAAGTCTAAGCGAAAGAACTAGAAATGGTATGGATGCAGGTACGCCATTGACTGCGACACGCCGCCATCTCGGATAGCGTCTCTAACCAGCGGTTTGAGTGATCACGAGGACCCCATCCAGGCAGGCGACACCTACCCACTTTACTCAGTGGAGCAGTCAGGGTTTTCATATTTCGTGACCACGTTGTCGCTTGACCACCACGTGGTTTCACCCAACTGTTGGTGGTCTCAGCATATAATGCCCGGTACGGTAAACGATCAGCTGACATACGGAGAACGTGATCTAACCTGCGCTGCTGTCTTCCTTGTCAGAAAAAATGGAGTTAGAAAAGATACCCTCAAACAAAGAGCACTCCGATCGCCCAACGGTTGACCGTGACCGCCGGTGAAAATCATCCGGTGTCACCCAGAAGCCTGATGTAGCTTCGAATACATCCATGAACGGACGACACCAGGTAGATCATGCTCACACCTCAGTAGGACGAAGATATCGTCTACGTATGGTCGATTGAAAACTGCTAATGGACTGACTCAGTTGTTGACGTTCAAGGTTGCCCGTGAAAATATCCGCTAGTATTGGGCTCAATGGGGACCCCATCAGTCTGGCAACAGAGTTCGTTGTTAAATTAAAACTGAACGTTAGAAGTACATCGTTAAAGCATTTCTTTCAAAATGGGTGTCGGTATGCTGAACCGATTGTTCGATTGACAAGTGGTCTCTCAAGTATGCAGCTTGATGAGTGCCGCTTGTCGGAGACACGAGTCTACGATTCTAGCGCCGTTATCTACTTGGGCTCACCTCAATATAAGTATCGATCCAAGCGCTCCTCTTTTGGAGTCTGTTGTGACGCCGTAGCTGGAGTGGGA
>LOND01000438.1:0-10798 GCA_014220965.1 Paragonimus kellicotti
ATCTTCTGATGACGCCTTACTTTCACTTACAGCTCGGTTGTTTGTTTGCAAGGTGTAGGCGCCTTGATGTTGTATGTTTGAATATAGACGTAGCTATTTTTAGTAGTTAGGTCCACTTCCCTTCCTTTTTTTCCTTCTCTTCCTATACAGGGTTTGCTTTCTTTCTTCGTGGTTGTGTGGCAGTTAAGTATCAGTGTGAACCACTGATGTATTACTGTCTATGATAATGATGAGATCGTACTAGAGGTACTCACCTCAGTACTGATCACCTTACAAAATATCTTCTCACCAACTTCCATTACATCTTCGACTTTATCAATCGGATGGTTAGAAATTTGCGACCGATGCAGAAGACCTGTGGAAAACGTAGGAAAATGGAAAGAAGTAGGGCAGTTATACGCGAATTGATAGGCGGTGCATTATTCAATACCGTTGAAAAACCTTAGGTTTCATCCAAGAGCCTGATATAGCTTTCAATACAGATATTTTTCCTGGATCGTGACTGCACTTATCGTTTAGCCGAGGTACGCAAGAACATTGAAAAAGATGTTTCACCTATCGTACGTTAGTTGTGCGAAATTGACAGGTGAGCTGACAGTTTTGTGCAGCAGTTCACCTGACCCCAACTAGAGCGGCCGAATCTGCGATTCAAGAAAAAGAGTGAGTGCACACACGCAACCATGCCAACCAGCCCGAACGCCTGCCTGTTGTTCTGTTATCCGGTTCGCCTGTGTTCCAGAAGTCGCCGCATTATGAAACTCGTGAGGGGATTGAATCCGACAGAAGCTAATACCTCCGTGCCTGTCCCCACAAGGTCCTGGTATCTCCTTCGAAAATGGAAAACACTGTTCACTAACCCCAATCGCGAAGTAACTTTTCAGTTTCTCAGATGGAACAGAGCATGATTAGTTTTGACAACGACCTCACACTATCATCATTGAACAAAGCTGCAGAAAAAACAGTCGAGCCTGGAGCTTTACCACGCCTTAATAACTTCAGCCCAAAAGCTACTTTGGCTTCCAACGGAGGATCAATGCTCAAATGCTCCCGAAAACCACAGGGCTCCAAATATAAACGAATCCCGTGCATAAGGTTAGAGCCACGTTTAATCAAACGCATCTCAGTGTATGACGTAAACTTACTGTTTTATGTAGGTTAGCAATATCGACTCAATGACTGCAACTCGGACTGTGCTCTCATCTTAATCGAATAGGAAAAACAGCAACGACAAAACACAACTGAAGCAAACACCAAATCAAAACCCACCACATAAACCATCAGTTATGTCTTATATGGCATACAAGAGATAACTGCTGCAAGCTCAAGGTACAAGCACAGAAAAATAGAAACACCTCATGAAAACCAAACCAGCAAAACAATAACTACAAGCCCACCTTGCTTTTTTGTATTTGAGATACTGACAAAAGCGCCATAATCCTTGATGCTGACAACCTAAAATAGATGGAGCAGTTGTAACACATCTCAACAACATTGTGAACGAACAAAACCGCATACAAGGTAAACTGATAACTCCCAAGAAACAGGTCACTTTCATCGTCTACTCGACAGCCAAGTGAAAAACTGTCATTTAGAAATTGCGCTCACAATCGACTGCACGGTCGGTTCGCTAATATGCCGACACCATACACCAAAATAAAACCGATCATACGTTAAACCATACACCCAAACCACCCCAACAGCCCTTCCACAGTAGAGTGGTCACATCGTCAAAAAGCATGAAAATTTCCAGAGCGATGAACCATATTGCAACATGTGTGTTTCAAAAAATCCATATGGAAATCTACGTGACGTAGAAATTTATTTAAAAACCTGCATAGCGAAGACAATAAAAGATATCACTTGTCAAGAAAATACCAATAAGTGTGAATTGCCGTAGCTTTTATCGCCAAGTCTGCTCCGACTGATTAAGAATGTTTACATGACATGAAGCGGGCGGAATTTTAAATAGCATGTAAAGATACGCACAAAAATATGCGAACAGTTGCAGTCGGTTCCAGCCCAGTTCACATAAGCGCCCTGCCTTAATCACCATATGAATGCTGCATGAAAAAGTGCATGACGAGCTGAAATTTAAATTGCCGTCAAAACCAGACACTAGTTGGTAGGAAATCGGTCGGCATTCGTAGGTTCCTTAATTGAAGGTATATATTTATGGATACGATCTGGTCCGCATAAGCATTCAGTGACACGGCCTTACAAAGCCAGTTAAGCATCAATCCCACTAATAGAGAGTTGATTAGAAAACTTCGTACAATCGATCAGTAGTGTAAGAGAAGCGTTGTGGCGGCGCAGAACATAAGATGAAAAACGACTAGATCGGTGGACCTTCCATGGAACTTAAACGGACAATCCTCTCAAGTTGTTGTGATAAAAAGGCGGCAAAACTAGCCTAAGATGCCGTTACCCCTACTTCAAAAATACCGCGCTTCGGATAGTCTACAACGTGACCGTAGGAGCTAACTTCACGTGTGTTATCATGAAAAAGGTTATCTCCAGTCTTCATATCACAAAGACGTTTGCTATCTTGATTTTATCCACTGTTTTTTTGTCACCTCATTTTTCCAATCAACTTCAGCTCAAGGCTACTTTCTGCGCACCTTATGTTACAAAAACAAGTTATTTCATTTTGAGCTGGAGCTATCTCAGTCATAACAAATAGCATGTGCAGGTGCTGGAACTTTGGTTATCTCATATAATGATATCTAAGGTAATCAGGTTATCCTCTACGTATACATCTCAGTCTGTGTTCGTTGTAACGAACTCAGTTTTTCCTGCTAATACTAACAGCGTTTGCCCCACGTTTTCAATAAACTTCATGAATTACTGAAGTGCGTTTGTTTACTATGTCATGTTTTTCATAAATAAGGGGTATACATGCAGAAAACCTTGACCCTGATCAGATCCTACTGTGTTGCACCTAGGGACCGTTTGTTAACATGTCTTCTAAACCGCAATACTGAAGAAGTACTGGTAAAATCGTACGCACGACATAATATAGATACAGCCGTAATGTCACAGCACAATGCTGAGAGAGAAGTTTTCGCGATAGGTGTGCATGCTCCCGGTGCCATTCATAAGAAGGGACTTTCAGTATACATCAGGGCTTTTGTTCACAAAGTCTAATCTACAAGTCATTTGGGTCGTCGTCGACTCCCAGTAACCTTACTGTGTGTGGACGGGCAACCTTTCTAAGAATCCGTGCGCCCCAGCTGAGAAAAAAGAACTATTATCGTAGTGGATGAATGTGCTCCCTGCCGTTGTACCGTCAGGTTTATGTTTTTTGTTTTGGTGAACTAGGTTATCTGTGTCGACTTCGTCAGGCTCTGGCAGTACCGCCACTTATTTGTTTTGGCTGCCTGATCATCCGAAAAGTCTGTGTTCCATACGCTGTCTGTGAAAAGAATACCGTTAGTGAAAAAACTGTGAAGGTCACAACGAATTTCGAAATCATTTGAAGTGCAACCCAGCAAAAAGTTTCCCTTCTTTGTTACCGTTGCACATAATGTTCTACGTTTTTTATGCCCTAATCGACTTATCTTTTTGTTAAATATGTTTGTTTCTTCGTTGTGAATTGGTAGTCAGTCTACTTTCAGGTTTGCTTACTTTAGTGGTAGTGTAACACCCCCTCTGAGCTATTCTTGTAAGTTTCCAGCTCATGTCCATTCGGTCCACAGAGTTCATTGCGCTAATTTTGGAAGCAACTTTGGTCGATTTCATTCTACACTGCTCCACTTAGAGCGGACAACGTCAGGATTGATCAAATGAATTCGCTTTGAGATGTCCACACTTGGGGGGTGTCCATTTTTACTGTAATCTATGACATGCTAGGTATATTGATTGTGGTTGGCTAGTGTTTCACTAACGGGGAAAACTTTAGACAGCCGTCCGATTAAAAAAGTTTATTTTTCATAAACTTTTTGTGCATTCAGCTCCATCCTTTGTACGTGTTATGCCATCGTCTGAATCCATACGTCTAAACAGGTTAACATCAAGCGTACAACGCCTTTCATAAGTTCTCAACGTGAGCCTTACTAGAGGCAGACTTAACACTTCATGCTGATTTGAGTTGTTTATGCCTCGCTCTTTATGGACTTGCTATCTAGATGAGACTTTTTTTGATTCAATTGTTTTTTTTATCTAGTTCTTCGAACTACTTGTTGAATATTTTACTCGCTACCCAGGAACCTTTCTCGACTTCATGCTTGATACCAAGTTTTAAGAGATTAACACTCCTTACACACTCTGGATATTTACATTTTCCACTTATAAATAGCTCCGACTTCCTACATGTGATGCTTTCTGTCAGGAAAACTGTAATCTTACGCTTGGCTCTCCGGCTGCGATACGCAGCCTACCAAAATTCAGTTTATACCTATACCTGACTACTGTAGAACTGTGTGAACAGCACAAGAAATATCCTAGGTTCAAGATCAAAAGGTAGGGAGGGTTTGCAGTTAATGTCTCATTTGGGAGTTGTTTTTGACATTTATCACAAACTCATTGGCGTCCGTAGATCAGTGCGAATGCCAATGGCACGTGCGTGGTATTTGCAGAGGCTGTGTCTGCTTGGATGGTATTACATTATTACACAATTAAGGGGGTATTCGATCCACTGGACTCCTATGTGTTAACCGGAACAATTAACATCAGTGTGCTTACATTTTGCAAACAGATAACTGATTTGAAAACAAGGATAATTTGACGTCTACAGCGCAGCTTACTCTCCGCTTTTACTACTTCGTTTTATTAAGTGCACTTACTTCACGGTTAACCCAGTCAAACAACGACCTCTATCTAACTGAATCCGGTTAGCTTTCGTCGTCCCTATCCTCTCCAGGAGGTAAATGAACCACCAGATCTGCAGTTCAGGAGTGGTCGCAGAATATGGTTACCAACCTACCAATATAATGCTGATTTTTTCGCACAGCCTGAACGTCAATTATTTTGTTTAATCACAGACTTCTCATTTGGGCAATTTGGACTGGTGATTTTGACTGTGTTCGACAAGTTAACTGATTCCATCACGTCTTGTGTGAGGTCGATGGAGTCCACGTTATCAACACGCTGTTTTATGAAAATCGATGTACACCTGTTGGTTTGGACTTGGCAGCTGTGCAGTCGATGAACTCTTACAAGTGCGAGACTCGAGTGTGGCACGTTCCTTCGAAATAACCCAACTGTATAGTCTAGTGAAGTCTGTTCCCATTCACAGCGTTCACGAAGATTGGCGGGATGGTACTGTGATTTGGGCCGCCTCTCATCCTAATAATGACTTGGAATAACCTAGAGGAATGAAATATGCTAAGACGAGGATAGAAGTTGATAAAACATGGTTGAACGGGAGAACTGGAAATTACATGAGTGCAGGTACGCCATTGATTGAGGCTCATTGTTATTTCGGGCAGTCTTTCCGGTCAGCGGTTTGAGTGATCGCGCAAACCTCAACCGGCTGCTGTTTAACTTGAATAACCAAACTCTTCAACTTTTTGCGATTAATAAACTGGTTTTAATAATTGATTCAATTTCCCAACTTTCGTCTATCTATTTTTTTACTCTGCTACTGTGTGAACCACTGCCAGGACTGACGGCAGCCGGAGCCATAGTATCTATGGTAGGGCTCAAACCTGAAAATAATGATACGCAAGCTTAATATTGTTGGGCTGCCCAGTCCTAGGCTGTTCTTGAAATACTTCCACCTAACTTTTCCTTTTGCTTATGAAGCATAAATACTCATGGTTTACTCACGTTGATGTTACTTGTTTAATATGCCTCGTTTACTACTGGTTATGGGTGATTTATTCTTTCTGTTGGATACCGAACTGCCCTGTCGTTGTTGGCATCATCGCAGCTGCTAGTGAATATATTACGTAGGGCAGCATCCCAAGCGTGAGCAAGCAGAACAACACTCCATGTTAAATGAACAAACGCAATTTAGCCACCGGTTCTGTACAGGCCAGACAGACTAGTTTTCGATACGTCGGTTTTGAGGTAAACGTGTTAAAAAACACCCTCAAAATACCTACTTTTTGATAACCACGTGCGCAGCTTATTATGACATTGCACGTATAGAAGTATGCTGAATGCCAGTTCAACACCTTGAAACAAACAGCGTTGCAAAAGGGGATAGGTAACGATATTTGGAACAGAAAGTAGTGAGATGAAAAAGGCTTTCTTGTCGGTTTACACTTCACATAATTCTGAATTTTTTCTCACTGAAAAGAAACTGAATTAATACTGGCTGAAGACTGTCACAACAACAAACAGGAACACCCATCATTGACGACCACGATTTACAGCCATATTCCTCGCTGTCTTTAACCAACAAAATCGGTATATTTTAGTCCCCAGCCGGGTTGTGGGGTAGAGCTGAATGAGACGAAACTTTGTGCCAGTTTCTTCTTACCTGTACCGTGGATCTTAGACTACCCATCTTGCAGCTTTTTCCAGACACGCCCAGATAGTGTAAGCAAGTCTTGATGTGGTACCTAATGGGAAAGTCTGCGTAAGACTTGTCCAACCTGAAGAAAAGCTACATTTCTACAACACTGTGTTGTCCTTCACCATTGCTCACGTCATGCTGGCAACACACTTACTCAGTACACTGCATGAAAAGATTTTCAAAACCAGATAGCTTACGAACATCATCGCTGTAGATTGGCAAGGTTTTGTAATCGCAGTGCAATACTGAGCACACAGGTTGCGTTGCACATCATTCCCTTTAACGAGAATCAGATACTACGTCGTCTTCACGAGTACCTCAGACTAGCAACTGCGAACCGTGCTTTAGCGGTATATACGGAGATCTCTTATTCATCATCACCGCCAGCTCCCAAGATAACCAAAACTTGATATTGAATGCAGTCCGTTATCCTTCGGGGTGAGTGCAGTTACAGGCCTCTGCCAGTTTTGGAGAGGCCTTTTACGCTTAGAGGACACAAAAACTCCACATCACGATCGTCAAGCCGCCTAGAACGCCTTCCACTACCTGTACATTGTCACCTGATAAGATGATGTTGTCAGCACTGTTTATCTCTGAGCTTCTGCTTCAGGGTTGAAGTCCACCACTGATGAGATCTCCCAGAGCTTTGTGCAGGATATCGCCAGTTGTAGAGTTGGAGGAGAAAAAGTAAGACAGCCCTGCCACACTCTGTTGGAGAGGAAGATGAATGGTAATAGTCTGCCGTAACCCACAACTCTACTCGAGTTCTGACCGTGTGGAATTCTTAGAGTGGACGCGTTCCCACAAATACCCCATTCTTTAACAAAGAATGTCAGACATCAGCTTTGTCGAGAGAATCGAAGATTGCGCTGACTTTTAAAAACACAATTACTATTGATCTTTGTTGCACGTGGCATTGTCCGAGCTGCTGATCGACGGTGAATACTTGATTGGTGCACCTCGCGACATTGCTGTTCATTGTTTTTGGTTAACCTGCGGAGCGTATACACAATCAACCTAAACCCAACTGATATCAACCTAGGTTCTCTGTAGTTAGTGCACACGTTGCGCGAGATTGTTAAAGAAGAGAGCAGACATCGATTCCCTCGGGGCGCGGGAACTTTCTCAGTGTTCCAGAATTTGGAGGGTGAATGACCATTTCTTCAACTATCACATCACCTTCTTCATAAGGGATCAAGGCAGGGTTGTAGTAGATGAGCGTCTTAAGATTTTAGAGTTCCGCTTCCGTGATAGGGATACTGTTTGTGAAAAATGCATTCCTTAATATTTCTTCCTCTTTATTAGACAGTCATAAGTACAAATCTGCTTGACCCTGTAATGCGGTGGTGACAGTGTCAACTAGCATTTCTGCTTGTCTGATAATACTCCCCCTTCTGAGGTGAAAATCCGTTCTTGACAGTTTCCATTAGTCTCGTTACCCGCACCTCGTATATGTTCAAATCCTCCATATTTATGACAGGACTTCAGTTGTGTTTTGTCGTTGCTGTTTTTCCTATTCGATTAAGATGAGAGCACAGTCCGAGTTGCAGTCATTGAGTCGATATTGCTAACCTACATAAAACAGTAAGTTACTGTCATACACTGAGATGCGTTTGATTAAACGTGGCTCTAACCTTATGCACGGGATTCGTTTATATTTGGAGCCCTGTGGTTTTCGGGAGCATTTGAGCATTGATCCTCCGTTGGAAGCCAAAGTAGCTTTTGGGCTGAAGTTATTAAGGCGTGGTAAAGCTCCAGGCTCGACTGTTTTTTCTGCAGCTTTGTTCAATGATGATAGTGTGAGGTCGTTGTCAAAACTAATCATGCTCTGTTCCATCTGAGAAACTGAAAAGTTACTTCGCGATTGGGGTTAGTGAACAGTGTTTTCCATTTTCGAAGGAGATACCAGGACCTTGTGGGACAGGCACGGAGGTATTAGCTTCTGTCGGATTCAATCCCCTCACGAGTTTCATAATGCGGCGACTTCTGGAACACAGGCGAACCGGATAACAGAACAACAGGCAGGCGTTCGGGCTGGTTGGCATGGTTGCGTGTGTGCACTCACTCTTTTTCTTTGAATCGCAGATTCGGCCGCTCTAGTTGGGGTCAGGTGAACTGCTGCACAAAACTGTCAGCTCACCTGTCAATTTCGCACAACTAACGTACGATAGGTGAAACATCTTTTTCAATGTTCTTGCGTACCTCGGCTAAACGATAAGTGCAGTCACGATCCAGGAAAAATATCTGTATTGAAAGCTATATCAGGCTCTTGGATGAAACCTAAGGTTTTTCAACGGTATTGAATAATGCACCGCCTATCAATTCGCGTATAACTGCCCTACTTCTTTCCATTTTCCTACGTTTTCCACAGGTCTTCTGCATCGGTCGCAAATTTCTAACCATCCGATTGATAAAGTCGAAGATGTAATGGAAGTTGGTGAGAAGATATTTTGTAAGGTGATCAGTACTGAGGTGAGTACCTCTAGTACGATCTCATCATTATTATAGACAGCAATACATCAGTGGTTCACACTGATGCTTAACTGCCACACAACCACGAAGAAAAAAGCAAACCCTGTATAGGAAGAGAGAAGAAAAAAGGAAGGGGAGGGGACCTAACTACTAAAAATAGCTACGTCTATATTCAAACATACAACATCAAGGTGCCTACACCTTGCAAACAAACAACCGAGCTGTAAGTGAAAGTAAGGCCACCGCCACCACTGATGCAGCTTCTTAGGATCTGGTTTTAATCCACTGTTTTTTTGTCACCTCATTTTTCCAATCAACTTCAGCTCAAGGCTACTTTCTGCGCACCTTATGTTACAAAAACAAGTTATTTCATTTTGAGCTGGAGCTATCTCAGTCATAACAAATAGCATGTGCAGGTGCTGGAACTTTGGTTATCTCATATAATGATATCTAAGGTAATCAGGTTATCCTCTACGTATACATCTCAGTCTGTGTTCGTTGTAACGAACTCAGTTTTTCCTGCTAATACTAACAGCGTTTGCCCCACGTTTTCAATAAACTTCATGAATTACTGAAGTGCGTTTGTTTACTATGTCATGTTTTTCATAAATAAGGGGTATACATGCAGAAAACCTTGACCCTGATCAGATCCTACTGTGTTGCACCTAGGGACCGTTTGTTAACATGTCTTCTAAACCGCAATACTGAAGAAGTACTGGTAAAATCGTACGCACGACATAATATAGATACAGCCGTAATGTCACAGCACAATGCTGAGAGAGAAGTTTTCGCGATAGGTGTGCATGCTCCCGGTGCCATTCATAAGAAGGGACTTTCAGTATACATCAGGGCTTTTGTTCACAAAGTCTAATCTACAAGTCATTTGGGTCGTCGTCGACTCCCAGTAACCTTACTGTGTGTGGACGGGCAACCTTTCTAAGAATCCGTGCGCCCCAGCTGAGAAAAAAGAACTATTATCGTAGTGGATGAATGTGCTCCCTGCCGTTGTACCGTCAGGTTTATGTTTTTTGTTTTGGTGAACTAGGTTATCTGTGTCGACTTCGTCAGGCTCTGGCAGTACCGCCACTTATTTGTTTTGGCTGCCTGATCATCCGAAAAGTCTGTGTTCCATACGCTGTCTGTGAAAAGAATACCGTTAGTGAAAAAACTGTGAAGGTCACAACGAATTTCGAAATCATTTGAAGTGCAACCCAGCAAAAAGTTTCCCTTCTTTGTTACCGTTGCACATAATGTTCTACGTTTTTTATGCCCTAATCGACTTATCTTTTTGTTAAATATGTTTGTTTCTTCGTTGTGAATTGGTAGTCAGTCTACTTTCAGGTTTGCTTACTTTAGTGGTAGTGTAACACCCCCTCTGAGCTATTCTTGTAAGTTTCCAGCTCATGTCCATTCGGTCCACAGAGTTCATTGCGCTAATTTTGGAAGCAACTTTGGTCGATTTCATTCTACACTGCTCCACTTAGAGCGGACAACGTCAGGATTGATCAAATGAATTCGCTTTGAGATGTCCACACTTGGGGGGTGTCCATTTTTACTGTAATCTATGACATGCTAGGTATATTGATTGTGGTTGGCTAGTGTTTCACTAACGGGGAAAACTTTAGACAGCCGTCCGATTAAAAAAGTTTATTTTTCATAAACTTTTTGTGCATTCAGCTCCATCCTTTGTACGTGTTATGCCATCGTCTGAATCCATACGTCTAAACAGGTTAACATCAAGCGTACAACGCCTTTCATAAGTTCTCAACGTGAGCCTTACTAGAGGCAGACTTAACACTTCATGCTGATTTGAGTTGTTTATGCCTCGCTCTTTATGGACTTGCTATCTAGATGAGACTTTTTTTG
>LOND01000438.1:17428-34417 GCA_014220965.1 Paragonimus kellicotti
TTTCCTGTACAATTTTGTCATGGACGACATTCTGAAGAGTGCGCTTGAGTAGGCCATTGAGTTTGGTGTTGCGCTTCTTCCTGGCGCTGGGTTGACCGATCTGGAATATGCGGACGACATTGTCGTACTTAGTCCCTCCGCCGAAGACATGCAGATCATGCTGAACAAGGTGAGTGACCGAGCTGGTTTGTATGGAATGCGCTTCGCACCTTCAAAGTGTTGTTGCTTCAAGACTGGGGCATTTCCACTCCTACTTTCTTTATTGCAGGTAATCCGCTTGAGACTGTGGACAGTTTCACCTACTTGGGTAGCACTATCTCGTCAGCTTGTAATATTGCTGATGAGATATCAACGAGGATAGCAAAGGCACGAGTTGCCTTTGCCAACCTGCGTCATCTGTGGCGTCGAAAAGACGTTCGATTGTCGCTGAAAGGAAGAGTATATAATGCTTGTGTGCGTTCTGTTTTGCTCTATGGTTCGGAAACGTGGCCTGTTCGCAAGGAAGATATCAACAAGCTTGCTGTATTTGACCATCGTTGTCTCCGCCAAATAGCCCACATTAAGTGGACTGATCGCGTGAGCAATGCGGCAGTTCGCCGGCGCGTATTCCGGAACGCTCGGGATGCGCGATCATTGGTCAACTACTCACGTTGCACAGCCTGCGATGGTTAGGTCACGTACTCCGCATGCCAGCTGAGCGTTTACCGTACCGGGCATTATATACTGAGACCACCAACAGTTGGGTGAAACCACGTGGTGGTCAAGCGACAACGTGGTCACGAAATATGAGAACCCTGACTGCTCCACTGAGTAAAGTGGGTAGGTGTCGCCTGCCTGGATGGGGTCCTCGTGATCACTCAAACCGCTGGTTAGAGACGCTATCCGAGATGGCGGTGTGTCGCAGTCAATGGCGTACCTGCATCCATACCATTTCTAGTTCTTTGCTTAGACTTCTATTAATTTTCAACCTTCTTAGTAACGTTTTCTTCTAGGATATTCCACGTCACTGTTGAGGTGAGCGGCAGCCCGAGCCACAGTACCTTTTGGTCAGGCTCATGGCTGATATGATGATGATGATGATGTTCGTCATAAAATCTCATCTTTTTTGCCATCCTGACTGGAAGGAGGCTGAAACGGGTCGTTTTCTAGAGATTTGAGTGCCAGTCGCACATTTGCTGTACCAAACGTAATGTGGGTACCGCGTGCGACACCATAGTTCGTTTGTTTGCCATTCTCTGCACCCCCGACTTGTTCACCTGTACTTGCCGAAGGCTTTCCGTTAAATGTGAGTGTAACTCGGGGCAGACGTTATCCATATAAGTACGCGCGAGGCAGCTTCTAGAGGACCAAGGGACGTGGTAATTAGCATGCGTCTTGATATCGCTCTAGTCTGTTGTATCACGCAGGCGGCGCAGGATGTCGACAAATTAGTGGTGTGATTCCGTCTCTTTTTATATTTTGCTTCAGCAAAGTGCAAGGTTCCATTTTAAGAATGACTGGATCTTCTGATTTTGCTCACGATCAGTGGTGACGCGCTGATGATGGGCGAGAAGTTTACCTATCTGCGTCACACGATAAAAATCAGAAGAACGGAGATCTGGACGGCATCGCCATCTTAACTGTCTTCCAATTTGCCTTGCCTATTGCAATGTGGTTGGCGTAGGTTCTGCGGCAAATAGAGGGAATAAATGATAACAACAAGAGTGGATGCAAAGTGGGGAATGACGTAGGCCATTATTCCGTCTGACCCAAAGTAATTCACTTTGTTTGGTGACATTTTGTACCGTTTCTGCTGTCCAACAGTTGGACAAGCAAAATGGTCCCCTTCTAAAGTGTTTGATCGTATTGACCTGTTTCGGTGCCTGCGTGGCAGGGTGTATTCATTCGTCTTCCAAAGGCCAGCTAGGGATTTGCGCGGTTTTTGATTAATCTTGTTCTTTTGAGTCGTCTGGTTCAATGGAATGTAGTAGATTTGAGCCACATTTTTGTTTAGGTTTATTGGCCATGTATGTCTTTTCGTTGACTCATCTTTACGGTTGTGTGACAGGCGCTAGACTAGATCAAACAGTTTGATCTAGGCTTTTCTCGCTATCTCAAACATATACAGTATAAAGAAAATCCATCCTTGTTAACCGCTTACCAAATTGGAACTATCGCCGATCTGTGCTTGTTTCTCCCAAGTAGCTGTATCAGGTTGTTTCGTCCATCAGTGCGATCATACTTCATGTTTCACATTGGTTTTCGCGATGCACGCATGAACTTTGTGGCTTGAGCTTTATTGAGATTGTAACACCCGTCGTTGAGCCTTCAGTTGAACACTTCTCGGCAACGTAATTCCATTACAACTTCAGTCCGAATATTAAACTTGTGGTTGTGCTTTTAACACATCAAATTATCGTCGAATGAGAACAACACGAAGTGTAGTCGTTCAGTTTATCTCCTTCGTCAGTGTGAAACCTTTGAATGTATTCAATACGCGAGTGGGCAAGTAACAGTAGTTAATAATCCGGTTACCGTTTTGGGGATCACTCTGCCAATTTTCGTGTGACTGAACAACTGTCTGTGCAGTCGAGTTTGATAGCACTCATAAGGTGGTCTCGAGTTATGTTGGCGTGCTCGCAGTTGTGCTCTGTGAGGAACCTTGTTCGAACAACTTAATCATGTGAGTAGGATACTTTTGAGGTCTCCGATTTATAAGCACTTCTCCAAGGTTGACTTCGTTGAATATTGCGTCTACCAGAGTCACCTGGACATAGTCGATATGTATACTGTCTGTCGGTTTGCACTCGTATAAGATGTATTGCAGGGATTCTCGTCCAGACATAGGAGCCTCGACCCCGCTAATCATGCCTACTGTCTTTCTTTGTTCAAATTATCGACGGATTACGTTTAGCGGTTTTCGTACTGTTTATTTTGCTTCTTTTGTTGGATACCTGAATTGCCCTGTTCGTAAATAAGTTGGATCCCCCATCGCAGTGCTAGTGAATAGTACCTACGTCAGGGCAGCATCTCTCTAAGCGTGATGAAGCAGTTAACAACTGCCGATGTTACTATTGAATCAATCCGCTAATTAGACAACCTTTCTGTACAAGGCCAGACCAGACTAGTTTTCGAGTACGGTCGGTTTCCTGAGGTAAAACGTCTTAAAACACCCCTCACACATACCTACTTTTGAAACTAACACCATCCGTGCGCAGCTTATTATGACCATTTGCATCGTATAGAAGCTTATGCTGATATGCCAGTTCAACACTTGGAAACAAACATGTCGTTGCCAAAAGGGGGATAGGTAATGGGAATATTTGGAACAGGAATAGTAGTGAGATGTAAAAGGCTTTTTCTTTGTTAGGTTCTACATTCACTACCAGTTCTGAATTTTTCCTCAGCTGAAAAGAAACTGAATTAATACTGGCTGAAGACTGTCACAACAACAAACAGGAACACCCATCATTGACGACCACGATTTACAGCCATATTCCTCGCTGATACCTTGTTACACAACAAATCCGGTAGTATTTTTATAGTCCCCATCGCCGGGTTGTGGGTAAGAGCGTGATAGACGAAATCTCTTGTGCCAGTTCTTCTTAACTGTACCGGTGGATTTAGACTACCCATCTTGCAGCTTTCTTCAGACATCGCCCAGAATAGTTGTCGGCAGCAAGTCTGATGTGGTACCTAATGGGAAAGTCTGCGTAAGACTTGTCCAACCTGAAGAAAAGCTACATTTCTACAACACTGTGTTGTCCTTCACCATTGCTCACGTCATGCTGGCAACACACTTACTCAGTACACTGCATGAAAAGATTTTCAAAACCAGATAGCTTACGAACATCATCGCTGTAGATTGGCAAGGTTTTGTAATCGCAGTGCAATACTGAGCACACAGGTTGCGTTGCACATCATTCCCTTTAACGAGAATCAGATACTACGTCGTCTTCACGAGTACCTCAGACTAGCAACTGCGAACCGTGCTTTAGCGGTATATACGGAGATCTCTTATTCATCATCACCGCCAGCTCCCAAGATAACCAAAACTTGATATTGAATGCAGTCCGTTATCCTTCGGGGTGAGTGCAGTTACAGGCCTCTGCCAGTTTTGGAGAGGCCTTTTACGCTTAGAGGACACAAAAACTCTCACACATCACGATCGTCAAGCCGCCTAGAACGCCTTCCACTACCTGTACATTGTCACCTGATAAGATGATGTTGTCAGCACTGTTTATCTCTGAGCTTCTGCTTCAGGGTTGAAGTCCACCACTGATGAGATCTCCCAGAGCTTTGTGCAGGATATCGCCAGTTGTAGAGTTGGAGGAGAAAAAGTAAGACAGCCCTGCCACACTCTGTTGGAGAGGAAGATGAATGGTAATAGTCTGCCGTAACCCACAACTCTACTCGAGTTCTGACCGTGTGGAATTCTTAGAGTGGACGCGTTCCCACAAATACCCCATTCTTTAACAAAGAATGTCAGACATCAGCTTTGTCGAGAGAATCGAAGATTGCGCTGACTTTTAAAAACACAATTACTATTGATCTTTGTTGCACGTGGCATTGTCCGAGCTGCTGATCGACGGTGAATACTTGATTGGTGCACCTCGCGACATTGCTGTTCATTGTTTTTGGTTAACCTGCGGAGCGTATACACAATCAACCTAAACCCAACTGATATCAACCTAGGTTCTCTGTAGTTAGTGCACACGTTGCGCGAGATTGTTAAAGAAGAGAGCAGACATCGATTCCCTCGGGGCGCGGGAACTTTCTCAGTGTTCCAGAATTTGGAGGGCGAATGACCATTTCTTCAACCATCACATCACCTTCTTCATAAGGGATCAAGGCAGGGTTGTAGTAGATGAGCGTCTTAAGATTTTAGAGTTCCGCTTCCGTGATAGGGATACTGTTTGTGAAAAATGCATTCCTTAATATTTCTTCCTCTTTATTAGACAGTCATAAGTACAAATCTGCTTGACCCTGTAATGCGGTGGTGACAGTGTCAACTAGCATTTCTGCTTGTCTGATAATACTCCCCCTTCTGAGGTGAAAATCCGTTCTTGACAGTTTCCATTAGTCTCGTTACCCGCACCTCGTATATGTTCAAATCCTCCATATTTATGACAGGACTTATAAACGAAGCTTTCTCATCTCGTAATGTTTACGAACTAGATACTCATCATTTTAAACTTATCCTGACCGTTCGTCGATCTGTGGACGTCGGTTTGCTGATATATCCCACTAGGTATTCTGTACTGTTTTACACTTTATATATGGCCTGATCAATACTGTTCTAGCGGACATCCAGATGGCGTTTGCTGATCTCCATCTATCCTGAACTCAGCCCTCTACGAAGGGTTGCAACTCATTATTTCCAATCTTTTTGGCATACCGGTTTGTGTCAATGTGTGCTGGTGTCTTCGTAATACTACGCAAGTGATGGTGGAAGCATATAAACCATATAGACACTGCTTACGGGGATACTTTTAAATCTAATGAGTATAACGTATTGATAAGTGTGTTTATCTTGTTGCATAGGCGTATGTTCCTCAGAAACGTTTTGCAATTAGCTGTCTTTTCATGACTTCTGTTAAGTCAAATTCCTGTGACGACAAGACTTGATTCCCTAGGGTTTTACTAGTTTCCTGGATGTAGCCCAATGGATTGCACTTGCCTGTAGATGAACATACTTTTAGGTCGCATATGAAGTCGCAGTTACTGACGTCGTTCTATGTGACGTTGTCTCCTTTTAATTGCTATTCGTTTTTTCTCATTTGGTTTTCCACTCGCTTTGATACCTGAACTTTATTTGTCGTGTCAGTCCCACCGGTTTAAAACAGTTTGTATTGGCGATCTGTCAAGCCAAATTGAATTCCGTCGGGTACCCTCACAATGTCTGTTACACTTGTCGTTTTCCACATCTTCCGTTTGCTGAACACTTTAGGTCACCTTGCTTCTAGCTGCTACGCGCCGTCGGGCTCCGACAGCCTTGGTCTTGTTTACAGTAGCAGTGAAGCAGCCGTCTCCGATGAGGAAGTTTCCCCATCACTTGGTAGTATCAAAAAAATTAAATGTCTTGTGGGCGTCGTGAAGAAAATGCAGGAAGACCGAAAGCACTCCAAGAAACATAGTCACGAAAAAGAGAAAAAGAACAAGGTTGGCAAGCACAGTCGTAAGGAAAGAAAACGTAAACACAGAAGGCATCGAAACGATGAACCCAGTTGCAAAAAGAAAAGGGCAAGTAAACATCTTTGTTTATGTTGTGCATTATCCACCATGATGTACATTTCGAAATCTTGATTCAAATTGTTTTGGCCATCTTATTTTCGAATTGTCTGAATCTTGGATACTATGCGTACGTCGTGTTTTCAGGTTTTTGTTTCTACTCGATTGGTATCCCTCGAACCGATACATTTGATGTCCTTTGACTCTGGCCACTGTTACAGGCTAATCCGTTTTCACATATCGCCAGTCGCTCATAACTCTATCCCGCAGGTCATCTGCCTGCTGTATACACTCAGTGATAAAATAAATCGGGACCTGCAGTTATGTCGCCTGCGTTCGTCTTTTTCTGTCATCAGCTCACCTGCGTTGGATCACTGATGACAATTGGATGATAGAGACCGACAAGAATTTTTATTTGATCTACTCTAATGTTGTCTGTCGGCCAGTAGGATTCCTAATTACAATGTGTAATCATGATAGCATTAGGGTTTATGCGCGATTTAATTCTTCAGCTCAGGTAAGATTGTACAATCTAAAACGGAGTCATTTCTTTACGCAAACGATATACATTCAGATCTATGGAAATTCACATCCTGTGTTCTTTGAAAACCTTCGGTAATGCACATTTTTATGTAATTTAATTAATTGTGTTGACTCTAGTGGTCTGAGTCGTTTCGATTCTCCTCATTGGTATATTCTTGACGCGAAAGCTTTTTAGTCGGTCGACAGTTTCGATTGTGTCGGTTTGTTTCTTTCTAATTGCACTTTGCGCGTGACCTTTGGTGATACAATATTGTTACAGGAAGAGTCACTTAAAGGTTTATTTTCATGATCTTTGAACCGGGCGGATTACATTTGGTATATATTGAACACAACATGCGCTCCAGCAACGGAGCCAACCCTCATATACTATTGACTCCGTACTTTAATAATATCAGTACGCGTTACTTCCACAATTAGCACTCAACTACGGTCACTACTATGTCGCGCGTTCGCGTAAATTTTCTGATACACGAATTCATCTAAGTTTTGCTGTACCGTTAAGTGGTATTCACTTGGGAATAAGCAAGTATTCTGCAATTCGACTGAGCAGTAAGAACTGTAACAACGCCAGACCCAATTTTCGACCGCGAAGTAACTATGAGATCGAGCAGTCATAAACGTGTGCAAACATGGGAAGACCTCAGTGTTGATTGTAGAGCTAGTTTTACGGAGTGATTGTCATGGGGATAAATTTTACTTGATGAACGCGTTCTTTTTTTATGAAATATTTTAATCAGAATGTTAAGCACTTTTGCAGATGTAAAACTGCTGAGCCACTTCGTTTTGCACAAGAGCGCTTAACATACCTTGCGGGTTGGCTGTTACTCAGCTTACTAACCTGATCTGGATGATACTTGCTCTGTTATCTACTTTTCAGTGTCGTTTGGTGGATCGCATGAGATCCACGTGCATGTTTTCTTTTGTGACTAAATTAACTTTTGTTGTTTTCTCTGTTATTGTTGTATAACGGTTTTTCATTCATGCCAATCATTACTTTGCTGTTATTGCTGCCGATGGGGGTGTGGGTAACGATGATGATAATGATGGTGATTTGCAGTATTTATTTTTATGTATGGCTTAGTATCAGGAGTCGTAAGTTTAGATTGTTCACTCATTCTTCGTAGTTTTGACAAGTGATATGAAAACGGATAAGGGCTTTCCGTATCAGCTTTCAGTCGATTCCAAAGTTGATACGTGCAAGCGCATCTCATTGTTTCCCCCCTGCGATAAATTCTTGAAGTTGTGAGTACCTGGTTTGTTATTTTTGCTGGCAATTCGATGGGTTCAGTGGGTTGTTGACGGAAGTAGGAAGCATGGTTTTTAGGTGTTCCACATCTCAAAACAATCGACAACGGCGTCGGATACGATAAACCTGAAATCGAGAAGTGGTGTAGTACCTGGGCTACAAAAAGAAAAGTCGCTTCAAATGAATTTTGAAAGCAGCCAGAGAATCCACAGAAACAGTACTATCAGGCAGCGTGCTCCAAACTTTACAAACACGCAACGAGATAAAACTATGCCGACCTTCTAAACAACTGTGTCAAAGCTCCAGTTTCAGGGCTTGACCCCTCAAAACAGTATTCGTAGAGATGCTAAATAGACCTCTACATAGGCGATTAGCGCAGACTTGGGGATTAGGAATGTAAGCAACATATCACCCAAGTATTCTAAACCTTGGTGCGAACATACTTGAAGACGTTGGTTTTTCCTCATGTGCTTGGTGTTTATCGTTAGGATTTATTTCTCTTTGAAACCGCTCAGTTAAGTGACTCTTTTATCTTTTTCTAGAATAGGGAAATGGAGTGGTTTTCCATGCTTTCGTCCAAGATGGAGCAGTTGAAACTAGAGTCAGTGTGAACATGAAAAGCGGAATGAGGTGTGTCAGGGTCCAAATGCTGGGCTTTTTGCGAATCAGTTTAAGTTGGATTGGTGAGCTATAGCGTGCTCATTGGAAAAAATTCTATGTTTCTCAGTCTTATCTCAATTAAATACAGAACGGAAGGTGATACTGTATACCACAAAACGCCTTGCAGCATAATTCGTTTATTGCACGAACTCCCGTAGCAGGTCTGTTAAACTGGGACCACAACGTGTAGCAGCTTATTTGCACGCGCTGATATTGCGGTCACTAAAGGAGTAGCAGTATGGTTGTCATTCACCCTGGTGGCACTTCCCCATAGCGCGTGCACACTATTCCGATATTCACTTCTGGTCCGTCGTCTTCCTGGCGTTGGGGCTTGCCCTTTGTTCCCGAATGTCGCTTGTGAGTAGTATATTACTCACAACGAAACTGCCTGTTATACAACAATACCATTAAAATGGATGGGTGGTGTTACAGATCTATCGAATATGCATCATCTTGCGCTTATCAATAGTATCATCATGATGGTTGGTCTAAGGTCAAGCAAATAAAATGTTTAAATCATTGCGCCCTTCCCTAGAGTATTGTTGTTGCGCTAAGGCTTGACATCATCTATGAATATCCACAGAAGAAAGGAAATTGGAGAGATCATTTCTTTCGTCTGGATTGGAAAGAGATGTCCAAGACTTGAGCTCTGGGGAACTCCACTTTTGCTTTAATGGGAGTGAGATAAGCAAGAATATACCGGAATGTGGTAACAGCGAATTGCGAGGTGGGAATGAAACCATTGAAACGGGTTGCCGTGCACACCAAGGTCGTGTAATTCAACGAGCAACTCGGCGTGGTTTACGCGATCGAACGCCCCAAGTAACTCAAAATACACAACATCCTTTCCTGTACTATGACCGGCTGATGGCGTCTACTGAGGTCCAAAGAGGTTTGTTGCACATGAGCGCCCTCTACGAAAGCCACGCTGAGTATTATAAAGTTTTCAGAAGATGATTAGCTGGAAAGGATGTCATATCTAGGTTCTTCAAGCACTTTGAATGCACTAGTAAGAACGGCAGTTGGGCTGTAATTGGTAGGGAGGTTACGGCGACCACCGCTAAATATAGGTATTAGGTTTATCAGTTTCCACTCCATGGAAACGGTACCTGGTTTTAACAATCTAATGAAAAACATGTTCACTGTTAGCAAGCTGTTCGACATCTTTAGATTAGACATGAGGAGAAATTCCATCCGGTCCTGGGAAACCATCCTAGAAGTTACGCAGCTAAGGTGGTACAGCCGATGGAGACGTGGCTACTTTTCACATACTATTTGAAAGAACTATGATTGGGACTTTTTTTAGTGTTATAAAAGATGATGCGAAGATGCTATCATGCTAATCAACTAGCACGTTAGCGGATTCCTCGTTGGTATTCGTAAACCCCGACGGACCAATCGGCTAGTGAACACTCGCTTTTCCTTCGCGGATAAAAGACGCGAAATGGAACTAGCTTCCAGAATCGAGAACAAATTGACTTGTGAGGCATTGCTGGTGGCAGGTGTTATCTTCCCGAATGAGAGCCATACCTCGAATCCCAATATGAGCGTATGCCTCCCGATCGGATCCGGTCCCAGATATTCTGTTGGTCATCCAATCTTCCCGTTTACTATGGATCAGTTTGATTGTACGGCGGCGAAGTTGACAGAGAGGGCTTCCGGTGTTTAGCCGTAGACAGAGGTATGCTAACTTCAACAGCTATGCTAAGGATATCAGAAAGCTTTAGACACAGGTCATGAACAGAGTAGAGTGAATCAGCGTTTTCCCAAGTCAAGGACGGGAAATGTGATTCAAAGCGTTCTGCATTCATCCGCTTGAAATTTCCGTGATGGGTGTTAACTGGGCGAGCAAATTCGACGCATGTGGAGTTAAAGACGAGAATGAGTGGGGTCACTTAACCATCCAAGGGTTGTGATTTCGAAGTTTACAACCATCAAGTCCTATGTTAATCCTGCATGACCTCAAAATCGACCGGTAACGCGTGGTCGACAGTGTCACCTCCCACTACCAGGTGTGAACAACGGACCTATGTCGATGATACGAATGGTTAGTGCTAAATATTGTAACTGACTAACAAATGTCAAAGATTGGATATAGCAGGGAAGACAACGGTTCGGCACGATACGAAGTAGAATAATAATAAACAAGATAAAAGTAACAAATATCAACTGTGATTCCTAATAGAAACCTCGGTTGCACAAAAGCCAGCGGACTGAATATTGCATGGTGTAAATGAACACTAGACAGTGCAACCGAGGCGGTCCAAAATACCACAAGACTTGAAACAAAAACAGGGTCAGTATATGAGATGGACGGCGTACTAAGAAAAACGTAGCCTTTGAATCAATGAGAAGTGAAGTGGGGGGCAGTTTGGCAAAGGGCGAGCTGCTTCATTGAATAGCAGAGCAGTTTACTGAACCACTTGGAAATGATAAATGATCTTAAAGGCTAGCAAGACTCACTAAACAATCCAAACCTAAAGTCTTTTTTGCAGACAATCGGAAATTGTCATTGATACGACAACACTAATTACAACTTGAACTTCATTCACAATTGATCTCAGCTATCACATGTCTGTGGACATCTCAGTCATTCCCTTTCGAAAGGAAGCGCCATACTCCAGTTTTGTTCTTGTTATGGCTTGTCAGCAGTGCATACCCCTGTTACGGTAGGGACTAGAACTTCGGCCACGCTTTCAGGAGCCTGCTCGTCTATTCACGAGCATTGCAATAATTAACAGAAAGTCGCAGTTCATGAGGAGACCAATGAAGACAGACGTTGAGTACAAGTAATAAACATGAATTAACGTCTGTTGCACAACACAAGGAAATTGTTCGTCGGTACGGGGACTGTCGTCTTGACTGACCGAACGTGACGATTTAACAATATGGGTTGGGATGTAGAATGGAAGATAAAAAGGACACGTGAAGTTGTAGACCATGGAGACAAATAGGGGACGCGTTACAGCTCGCACCTAAATACCTAGAGTTCAGTAAGTGAGCAAGCTGCGGTCAGATAAACAGCGCACTTCGGCAAATCAACATCATGCCAATCAGCAGTCACAATAGACGGCAACGAATCACCATCCTCACTGATATGGACGCATTTCAGCCGAAATCGGGCTGGACACTATGTTTAATCACAAATGTGTTCGGTTAAGCTCAGAGTATTCATTGAATTGAAGAATTGTGCAGCATGATTCGCAGTTCCAATGCTTGACCATTTTTAGGCAGTTAAAACTAAAATGTCCTCAACAGAAGCGATAAATCTCGTAAACTTACAAAATCCGTGTCACAACAATATAAAAAATATCGCATTCAAATTTCCCGCCTATTTTCATGCTTAACACCAATTGTCCGTTGTGGTCTATAACGATAATCAAGTTAAAGCAAATTTGGCTCTTCCACATTTGTGACGGAATCAGGTTGTTCTATTTGCATCATTATCGGAGTTAGTCGTTTACATTTACCTCTTTGATGGCAGTAACCACGACACAGCTAGTTTTCTGTGTCCGTTGATTCAATAGCTTCCCATACAGCCATGTGATTAAGACCTTTTAATGAATGCATATCTTTCAAACTGCACTGTTTTTTCTGTCTATTAGAGATCTTCCTGAACAACATTCTGATGCTCAGAACATGTACGAGTGAAACTGGAATTGCACAACTAGCCAGCGAACAGATCTCACCTTGTTATTGTGGATAATCTCTCAGCTTGTCTCATGTACTGTTTTTAATACAACATTTCTACTCGTTGTGAATATTCCCGCTCGGTTATATAGTTGATTGAAGAAATTACTTGGTTGATTTAGGACAATCGTTGAACAGATATTTTTCCGTCACAAATCGCGCGCACACTGCTGATAATGTGGAGCCTGATTTTATGAAACTATATTCTCGTGATAACGTCAACGACGATCATCATGAAGTGAAAAATACGCATTGAGCATTCTTTCACACGCATGACCAATATACCCCACGTAGCACGATTGTCTCATAACCACACACGATTTCGGCACTGAGCGAATTCATGTCAAATACTTTATACCATTTGTAGGAAAACGCTGTCGTCAGCTAGCCGCTTGCGCCCTACGAAAGTGTCCATGTAAGTGATAGGCAACCGGCTCCACGTTCATGATCGAATGACTGGTTGATGGTTTAATCCCTCCGTTACTTGAATCGAAGCAATTGAGTCTCGTGATCTGCGTGCACTTGACGGAAGGGAGAGCGGGGTTGTCAATTTAGGATCAGCGTTCCGCTCCCGTCTTACTGAAGTTACATTCGCCAACCGAGCTTCGTTCACTCGGGTTGCCTTCGGCTGGACTAGCGATCAGTATTGTTGGTTTATCGTCCCTGGTCAGTTGGTTCAGCAGTGAGAAAGAATCTATGGGCAGTTTCCCATTTTGTTTCATAGATAATACTCCGCGAACGCGTAGCTAATTATATCCCGTCAAATTCAACAAAGTGAAGTCCAGTTTATATTAGTTATGTGTATACTCATTCCATTCCTGTGGAACCAGTTATGTTGGCCGCACGACCAGACGCTTATCTGAACGGGTCCGGGAACACTACCCAGCTTGGCTCAACAGTGGAATAACGAAATCTGTCAACAGCGCCATACTATCGCACCTGGTGGATTCAAATCACTGTCAATGTGACGGATGCATTTCGTCCAATCTACCGAGTTAAAGCCACCCAGTCGAGGGCAGTGAGGCGTAGGATTCTGTCCACAGCTGAAGCTATTGGAATTCGCCTGTACAACCCCAAAAACGTTTTGTTCAGACTTTGGATCTGCCATGGCCAACCCCACACCCTGTTAGCCTGTCAAGACCCACGGTTCAAGTGGGTACTTGATTGCAGCGTGACATTGAACTGACTGACCTCATTAACCACCCGTTCCCCGTTTACCTCCTTTAACGATTCCCCTGTAAAATTTGTGATGTATTTAGACTGATGACGACTCGCTGAAAACGAGCTTGTTCGCCAAATATCATTTTTCATGACTACACTGGGATCAGAGATTTCTCAACAGAGTTTACTTAATACTGGTTATGTACCCTTTAAATAAGGAAGGTTCCGTAACATTGCATTGCTCACAGTTATTCGTGGTTTAAACGGATATGCTGATACCAGTGTTGATAAACAAAGCAAATATCAGCATATTGAATTGTTGATGAGTAGTCGGGATTTGGTTAATTTCAAGTTGAACATCACCCACAATTGATCGCAGCTGTCGCATTCCCATAGACTTTCCAGTCGGCCCCTTTCGAAAAGAAGCACTAGACTCGAGTTTCGCTCTCATTAGAGCTCGTCAGTAGTGCATATCCTTGCCACTGCCGGGACTAGAACTCCGGCCATGCTTTCATGAGGCAACCGTGTTCACTTAGCACGACCGAATTATCATATGTGAACGCTCAAGCACTTTCGCTTGTGAGTAATGATCAGGTTGCCCGATCGCCTCGAGAGGAGACAGTTACTGTCTGTTAACTCCAATCGATGACCCCTCGACTAGGACTTCTCTCCAAGTTGAAATCACAGAAATCATTGACTTGTCGAGCGGTATTTTGATTGTTGATGAGTAGTAGGGGATTTGGTTAATTTCAAGTTGATATGATTAGCCAGCGAAAGGAGGTTTCATGTCAGTTTGCCGCCGATTGTTTATCACACGACTTCATGTGGTTCACTAATGCGATAGGTGCACCGTGCCCCATATCATTGAAACCTGTTTGTTGCTGTGTTTATCTCTATCTTACACCTTAACCAAAACGACTTTGCGAACAAATGCTAACTAGGTTTTGTTCAAAATATCCGGACGTTAGTGGCTGGTTAGGCAACTTTTGAACTACAATGCAATAACCTCACAGTAGCCATTAACTGAAAAATGATCCAACAGTCATTTTTGTGCGTGTTATTACCATATAACCGACACATGGAGCAATTGCTTCAATGAATTGGACAATCTTCAGTCAGTAGCAAGAGGGAATATCTGTCCAAGACATCAGCTTTCATACGCCCCATGTTTGGACAACAGTGTGCCAAATCTGGAGCAGTATTTTCCATGCTCTTCAAAGTACGGGTAACTTCTCCAGTAATTGGGTCGACCAAGGACCAGTCCGGAGGTAGAATCATACGTGGCGGTGTATGATCAATGTGCGGATGAACCGATAATACCTCGGACCAGTACTCGTTGGAATTATCCGGGAGGCCGCGGTTCATCTTGTAGGCAGTTCTCCAGTTTCCAGAAAAAACTGCAAAAGCAGCATCTTTCTTTCGCTGGTGGTACAGCGTTTGAATCGCAGCGTATTTAACTTCCCGTGTCTGCTTCCTGGTCGTGTAAGTCCACGCAGTGACACGAGCACGTCGTCCAGTGATCAGTCGCCTGGTGTACGGAAAGGCTTGTAAGGTGTGCATTTTTAGTAGTGACTTTGCTTGTACCCTTTTGAAAATGCCTACATGAAGTCCGCGGAAAATTGTTAGCAATTCATCGCTGTGTAAGAAAGCCTCGCTATTGGACTCCAGTTGGGTAATCGCTGTTTGGATCAAACAGGAAAACCACTCGGAGTGTTCAGCAGCTTGGGACTCACTATCCGACGTCATGTTTGTCTGTGAGGCGGAGGTTGGATTGGCAATGGGGACAGTGTGTTTCTGCCAATTCACAGCAGATGGACGCGTCCTGATGCTCTTCAGAGTAGAGCCTGGGAAGTGTGACAGGAGTGGATGATGAAATTCGCATAAAGTGAAGCAGGACACAACCAGCTCGTTAGCAAGTCTGACAAGAAAATCCGGCTCTTGCTGAGACCAATTTGATTCGACTACCTTTATGCACCTGAGTTTTTCACAGTTGCGTTCGACAGGATGTGCATGTCTTCTGTGTTGACTGAGACCAATTTTGGTCGGAAAGCTGCGGTCACAGTCGGCGCAGTCAAAGATTGGAGGAGGCTGAGCACCTACTTCCTGTTCTGCACCATCTCTGCGTCGATGCATACGAGCATGCGCCGACAAACCAGCGTTCGATTTACATATCTGGCCACATTCTGAACAGATGTACTCCGCTCGCCTATCCTGTGTACTGGTAGATGAAACCTACGACACATTTATGCGGGGAACCTGGCGTTAACTGTTGCCACCTCTCTGACAGTTGTCTCATTATGAAGGGCATTTTTCCGTCCCGATGCGTGAGCCTTGACTGTGATAGCACCCATGTGCCCTGAAGAGCCTTTGATTTTGTGAGACTGTGCATTTATACCATTTTCGTTTTTCATGTATTTTTTCTACTCTTAACCTGTTTGTCTAGTACCACACAAGTAATTTTTTTGATTACTGAACTATTAACGCTTGCAATTCTTGTGAAAGGACTCGTCAACTGTTCAATGTTGCTAACTATGCAGCGTTCCAATTTGACAGACAGCCTGTTTTTATATTCACCTTTCTACATATCTGTTACTTGATTTTGGTGTCACCGTTTGTTCTTCCTTTGAACGAAGATGTGTATATTGCTCTTCAAAATAAACGATATAGTAGTAGTCTGAACCAAGAACGCGGATGGCGCAAGGATTGTTTATTCGGGTTGTGCGTCTCAACAAACACACATTTGCACACATTGGTTCCAGAACGAGACGGTCGCTAATGCCCAGTTCCCTTATGCACGTCAAGCTGCATTCTATCTTTTCTTCTTGTATTTCTTCCGCGGTTACTTTAATGTGAAAATCCATGTTCCTATCTCACTAATGAATAGTAGCGGTGTGAGTAGTATAGTGCAATCGCTCGTCCTCACTACGATAGTAGCAGTAGTAATCGGCGTGCTGAGCCACCTCCTCGTGCTACCGACTGGGCAGTCTCGGTGCAAACCTTGACTGGCTAAGAGTTCAGCAACTCCAGATAGGGCCAACCACTCTACCTGGTTTCAACGTACTGGTTACATTCGATCAAGACAATGAAAATACCACCAGCGCCTCCCATCCGGCATCTACCAGTATACGGGATAGGCGAGCGGAATACACCTGTTCAGAATGTGGCCAGGTTTGTAAATCGAACGCTGGCTTGTCGGCGCACATTCGTATGCATCGACGCAGGAAGTGGACAACTAACATGTCACAATCTTTGACTGTGCCAACTGTGACCGCAGCCTCCCTACCAAAATTGGTCTCAGTCAACACAGAGGGCATCCACATCCCATCGAACACAACCATGAAAACCGCCGGATCCAATTAGTCTGAGCAAGAATCGGCTTCTCTTATTAGATATGTTGATGCACTAGCTCCGTTGTGCTCTACTCGACGTGAACTCCATCATCGGCTCCTGTCACATTGTCCAGGTCGCACGTTGGAGAG
>LOND01000438.1:35528-46244 GCA_014220965.1 Paragonimus kellicotti
TAGTAGCGGTGTGAGTAGTATGGTGCAATCGCTCGTCCTCACTACGATAGTAGCAGTAGTAATCGGCGCGCTGAGTCACCTCCTCGTGCTACCGACTGGGCAGTCTCGGTGCAAACCTTGACTGGCCAAGCGTTCAACAACTCCAGATAGGACCAAGGACTCTAACTGGTTTCAATATACTGGTTACTTTCGATCAAGAAAATGAAAATACCACCAGCGCCTCCCATCCGGCATCTACCAGTATACGGAATAGGCAAGCGGAATACATCTGTTCAGAATGTGGCCAGGTTTGTAAATCGAACGCTGGCTTGTCGGCGCACATTCGTATGCATCGACGCAGGAAGTGGACAACCAGCCTGTCACAATCTTTGACTGTGCCAACTGTGACCGCAGCTTCCCTACCAAAATTGGTCTCAGTCAACACAGAAGGCATGCACATCCCATCGAACACAACCATGAAAACCGCCGGATCCAATTGGTCTCAGCAAGAATCGGCTTCTCTTATTAGATATGCTGATGCACTAGCTCCGTCGTGCCCTACTCGACGTGAACTTCATCATCGGCTCCTGTCACATTTTCCAGGTCGTACTTTGGAGAGCATTCGGACGCGTCTGTATGCGCTGAATTGGCAGAGGAATACTGTCCCCGCTGCCGATCCAACCGTCGTCTCGCAGACTAACACGACACCGGATATTGGGTCCCAAGCTGCCGATCACTCCGAGTGGTATACCTGTTTGATCCAAACAGTGATTACCCAACTGGAGTCCAATAGCGAGGCTTTCCTACACAGTGATGAATTACTAGCTATTGCTCGCGGTCTTCAGGCAGGCATCTTCACAATGGTACAAGCTAAATCGCTGCTAAACGTGCACGCATCACTAGCTTTTCCGTACACCTGGCGACTGGTCACTCGACGACGTGGTCGTGGTTAACGTGGGAACCCACGCTACCAAGAAGCAGATACGGAGAGCTAACTATGCAGCGATTCAAACGCTGTACCACCAGCGTAAGAAAGATGCTGCATTTGCAGTTTTCTGGCAACTGGAGAACTGCCTACAAGATGAACCGCGGCCTCCCGATAGTTCCAACGAATACTGGTCCGAGGTACTATCGGCTCATCCGCACGTTGATGAGCGACCATCTCGCTCGATTCTGCCTCCGGACTGGTCTCTGGTCGATCCGATTACTGGAGAAGTATCTCGCACCTTAAAGAACATGCAAAACACCGCTCCAGGTTTGGACAAACTTTTGCCCAAGCATTTGAAGCGCATGAAAGCTGATGCCTTGGCTGGATACTTCAACCTTTTCCTGCTAACTCAAGGTTGTCCAATTCTACCTTCGGGTTGTTGTCTACTATTTGTATGCTACACGGACAGCATGCTGTCCAGGAACGCATGTGCCTCTGTTGTACCATCTGAAACCCTACTGTGGCGGAGTAGCATACGCTATTTCGTAATACCATCAAAAAGCCTGTGACATCTTGTAAGAGAACTCGGGCTGTCAACCATCAGCCCACCACGTTTTGACGGTACTACTGCTCTCAGTCCGCGAATGCTTAATCGGCGGGAGACCACTGCCTATTTCACACCTACATCTCGTTTGAAAGGTCATTCACCAATCCGCAGACTTGGAACAACAAGCAGTACCGTTGAGTCAGCCCACTCGCTTACCCGGATACCGCTTTAGATAATTGGACATTATTTGTACACCATAAACTCTGATTACATTTGATCGTTTGACATATTTAAACATGGAGAATCCGGCCAGTTACCAATGTGAACTGATCGATACAGCGTGCTGATTCAGGCACATGATAAACTTTCACCTTAGCAATTTTCACCTAATGAAAGCCATCAGACTAATGCACGCCTCAGACAAAGTAATCGATACGAAGTGCGCTAATAAGACTTGGCTAGCCCATTCGGTTAAGTTATTCCTTGCTGTCATGTCCAATATTTTAGTTTGAAAATTCTATTACACTAAAGTGAATATCTTGACAGTGAACAGAAAAGCTAAATGGTATGCAGTTATGTAACGAGGGTATCGGAGAGCGCGTAGGCCGGTGACGATTGTGGCTACAGCTCCGCGATCGTTGATTTACTTAACGCTTCTCCAGATTACTATTTAGAAGCGCGAGTCTACGACAGAGAACATGTTAAAGAAAGTGTTGGTTTTCCAAATAAACAATTCTTACGCCGTCCGCGTCCTTGGTTCACAACAGTTGGTGCCGTGATCAGGATGGTTGTGGCCCATACAACATTAAAACCGGGTGAAGAGATGCTCACGTGCTGCATAGGGGCAATGTGCGAGCTGATGAGCGACTCATAGGCGCGGTTGTTCACTAAACTCGAACTCAAATGGCAGTCAACCATAAATTGAAGCAGAACATCCCGTTTGGACCACAAGTGATCGGCAGCATCAGCCAAATCCTCGGTCTGCAAGACACCCGGTGCAGAGTGTTGTGCATACATATCATGGAACAGGTGACAAAATTTGGTCTGTGATCGCTTCTACCGCGCTATGCGTCGGGGGCTCTGGCTGATTTGTGCATTGCATACCGACCACGAGTTGACAGAGGGATATGCCCCATCAAGCAGTGGTGTAGACGAGGGTAAATGATTTGCCGAACCGGGTTGTCTAGTTGAGCATCGTCGGATGGATGCGGCTATGTGCGCGGGTCCTGATCCTCGAACGGCTGCGGCCACGGGATCTTCATCCTCCAATCCTGGTCACGGCACCAATTGTTGTGAGCCAAAACGCGGATGGCACAAGGATTGTTTATTCGGAAATAGCAACACCGTATATGCCCCAACACAACGACAAACAAACACACATTTACATATAGCGTTGATCCCAGTAGTAGGGGCTACTAGTATGCTAATCACAAGCGATGCTGCCTGTTATGCAACAACAGTATATCGGTCACCTGTAGTAGTCTCTTCAAATTAGTATGTAAAATATAATGTTTGAAAAGACGATGGAATACTGAATTCCGCAAACACCAGCCATTTCTATACTAGAGACACTGGCCCAATCACCACCACGCCATTCAGGCGCTTGTGAATGATCACTGAGGCCGCTGCAGAACGGTAGGTGGCAACCAAACAGGTCCACATGATGTCACAGTATAAAATCAGCTATGAAGGATTGAATCGTGTATTATGGAAGCTATCAGACGTCGGTCAAGTCAGAGATTCACACCGCCACTTTACCCACACTGAATTTCCTGAAGAAATAGAGTTATTTTCGGCTTACTCAATTATTCAACTGTAGTTGGTTGCTCACTCCAGGTCTCCAGAGCGCCTCCAACAACCGGCCTTGATAAGGCACGAGCTTCAAAGAACTCTCACAGTTTGTCGTCAAGGGAAGCTGCGTCTGTTTAAAGGCAGTTCCATGCCTTCATTCAAGCCTGCTGCTGAGGTCCACTGATTATTTACATCTTACGGTGTCCTGGAAGAAGCCGTCGTCTCCAGGCGGCAGCGGCACCTTGTGGTTGTTAGTTAATTTCTACAAATATGTACAGCTTCCATGTTGGGACTTGCCTGACTGTCAGGAAATGTTTGTTTGCTGTAAGTAACAGGGACTAAACGTGGAGTAGCTTCACTATTTAGAATACGGTCCGATCGAGACCTCACAGCTTCTAGGAGCTAAAGACGAATGGTTGATCTAGAGTCATAATCGTAATTGATATTGCTTTGCGTTAAGTATGTTGCAGACAATGGTCGGGGTGGAGACCTAACTGTCACAAGCCTATTTATTACCATCTACTATATATTCAGAGAATATGGCATAAACCATTATGAAATTGCCTCGCTTTAGATCATGCGTGCTACCCACAATATGGTCGGTTGTGTCGAGACGGAGCGCCTTATACACGATATTGCCTCTACAGCTGTTGTCTGCTATGATCTCATCATCCTGATGAAGTCATCTTTCGTGATTAAGGAATATCAGGGAGAGTTCTAATTGAGTTCATATAAATGGTTTAAGAAGTCCATTGCAAAATGAGCCATTTTTCCACATTATCTCAAAAGGTTGGAATGGTTTGTTTTCGTTACTTGCTAAAGCCTTATAGTACGGCAAACTTTTTAATAAGTATGAAAAATAACGTATAATTTTGGACATTTCATTGCTAGGGATATTTCAGGCTACTGATGAGTAGTAGGGGATTTGGTTAATTTCAAGTTGAACATCACCCACAATTGATCGCAGCTGTCGCATTCCCATAGACTTTCCAGTCGGCCCCTTTCGAAAAGAAGCACTAGACTCGAGTTTCGCTCTCATTAGAGCAGGTTTGATGCGATCGGAGAGTTCGACCTGTCTAGGAAGTCCTAATCGCGGGGTAAACACTGTTAACAAAAAGTGACTGTGCGTTAAACCACGCTCGAAAAGGTCCGGGTTAAACGACCTTGAAGAATGGAATAGTAGATGAGTCGTTAGGAAAAGGACAAGCGTTCGCTGCGTGCAATTAGTTGCACGACTGAAGAAAGTGGCACTGAGTTCATATCAGGCCTCCTATAGCAGGCGTACACAGAATCATGCGTACAGAACAAACAAGCGGGAAAACGGTTGCAGCCGGGATCCTTAGAGAAGCCACACGATCGCTGGTCACTACATTCGTGCTAGCCAAATAATTGGCTAACCAGCATTGGCCGGCTGGACACAAAGGCCTCACTCACACACCTACTGGTCTTATTCCTTCGGGTTTACACCGGATACGTGGTGTGTGAGTGGAACCACAAGTGGTGCAGCGCAAGCCACTTGCGGTGATGGTTAAACACAGGCTTCCTTTGACTTCGGTCATTCTGACGGGCTAACCCGTTTCGGATGCCACTGATCAATGTGTCATTGAGAACCACTGTGCTGACAGGAAAGGATATTTTTGATGAGACACAATTGCGAGAAATTTAGGCCTCGGCTGGATTCGAGCCAGCAACAGAAACAGCATGCCCAAACGCGGCAAACTTTCCATCAACTGGGCTACGAGACCACGGCGTGAGCTCATAAATTTCACATTTAGACTCATTTATCCACCCAATTCACTGGGGATTCGTTTGTTATCAGATGAGTGAAGGGGAGACTGGGACAATCTGATCCCGTCTACACGAGATTCGCTCGTTTTTGAAAGCGAGAGAGAGGAATAAAGGATCACACCTCAGATTTTAACCATCCCAGGTAGTAGGTGAATGAATGAGCGTAACTCATCTCATAACGATTATGGTTGGCACATCACATTGCATGCAGATATGCACAGGCACTGCCGACTACCTACAATGTTGTTGGCCTCTCTATCTCCGACTGACAACCCCAACATAATTTGGAAGTTGTAAATTGTCTTCCCTACTCCCAGCGTGTGTTACTACTACAAGATGGGCAGTATATATGTAATGGTCATCACCTTTTAAGCACTATCGTCTTGATAACGAAGTCTTCTCATACTTATCTCGGCCACGATACCACTGCGTTACATCAAGTACACATCAACTGCGGATATAATCCTCTGTAGTTTCTGCAAGTTTCACGCAAAACACTTCACTATAATCAGTCGTTTGGGTCCGTTCACCTGGCGTCTCGGTTACCATTATGTCGAGGATTCGTAGAAATAAGACTGGTTTAAGGCACTTAGTATGATGTTGGTGATCCAACAATTCAACTGTCTATACATCCACTATTAATTGTGGTGTCAAACAGAGTTGTGATCATTAGACACGTGAATCTGAGGCTTGACCATCATCATGATAAACTACAAAACAATTCCAGATAATCTCTTGAAACCTGTACACCCTAAAATATAAGCGGATACAGACTTTCATACGGTGACCTCGAATGAAGCCGCGGTGGGAAAATCTGTCGTAAACATGCCAACCTAAGTGGTTTCGCGACCTCCAGCACTGGAGAGCCCTGAGTTTCCATTACCAACGAATGTCATTAAGAACTGAAAACCAACCCACAGGGTGCGCACTGAGAGTGATCATCTACACACATTACACAGATATGTCTTCCTAATCGCAGAGGCGAGCTATAGATCACATCCACTGACAACCAACGTGATGGCTGAGATGCCACCCGAATACTAGTTTCCACACTAGTGTCAAGAGAGCCTTGGAAATCTGGTCACACGAAAGCTGGATATTTCAAGCCCAACCTGAACTCCACTTTCACATCACACGATCATCTGTACTATCAATATTACACCCCAACCAGGATCTGAGTGAGTGGCGTATATTTGAGGACCAATTATGGTCGAGCAAATGAAATCCGCGTTTACATGAAACTATCTCACCATGGTACATAAAATGAATCTCACCTAGACTTCTTTCTGTTGAACACCTGGATTACTCTGAGTAACGGCACGTCATGGTCACTACATACCACTGATGTCCTCAACAGATTCGGAAGATTTCCACTTCTGTCTACCGTTCAGATTGCTGCTCCATTCACACATCCAGTTGGTTCCTCCAAAATTTAATCCATCGTGCTGCCTCACACCACTGAGACTGATAAGTAAGGTGAGTACATTGTTCGTTAGTTGTTTTCCCTCTGTTTCGCCAGGGCATGGCATGCTATTGTTAGATTTCCAAAATGGTCTACCATGCTGAGGTAGTAATTCATGTAAACAATCTGTTTACTTCCCTATTTCTCATCAGTCTGCAATGTTAGAAAAATCTGTTTCGTTGAAATCCGCTGACGTAACAGCTGACATGTTAGCCTTATAAAATAGAATGATAGTCGAGTTATTTTTTTGTTGGGACAGGTCAGCTGATTTCACAATGAAAGATTAACTCTTAGCCCATATACTCCCAAGAACGTACGAGTCAGTTTCTGAATAACGAAATCAGAAAACCTATTTTACAACGTGTTCACACCATTTCGCATGTTCTTATCGGCCGTCACACCTAGCAGCAATGAATCACAAACAGTCAAGAAGGGATGTTGACCCAAGTCTTACATACACTAGTCCGTCATTAATCAAAACCGAGGCAAACGAGGTTTTAGAGTCAACCTACCTCTTGCACACAAAAGATTGGCTGTTGCACATACTCAGCTGCGCTTGGAGTAGCCTAACGATCATCGGCACGTAATTGCATATCAACACTCGAAAAGCGTTTGTCGGATCGACCACCTGACCGGCCTCCAGCAAGTAGTCGGTGGCCGACGAAGCCGGCTTGAACCGTCTGTTTGGGCCACATCACATCACGTCACGTACTAGGTCCTCGATACATTTGGGAGTGTGTTCCTTCATCCTCAGGTGCAGGGATCCCCTCAGACCTGCCAGTGTGAACGTCATCGCAAGTGCGGGTGAACTGATAAATACAATAAGAAGTAGACGGTTCTGAATTCGGATCCTAATTTGAGGGTGTTTCGTGATTTGGTGTGACTGAGTGGACGATCCAATTACATGGTTGTGTGAGATGTTCTGATCTAAATGTGAAATATGAGATAATCATGCTACGCTGAGTCTTGGCGATCAATCGCTTACACTCCTAATCCGTGTTTCTTGTTTAGGACGTGATTTTAGGTGCAGGCGAACTGATATGGCTCGATGAGTTACAAGTCATTCATTTGATCATTTCAATGAATGTCGTGCACTTCAGAGCCACACGGTCGTCTACTATGCGAGTAAATTTTACAAAGTTAATAAGAACATTGTGCTTTACGTCGTGTCACTCTTGGGTTTGATATTTCCAATTATCCGTACCCTCCCTCCCAATGGTCAGCCAGTTACTAAAGGGCACTCAAAGAAACAAACCTTATTTACTGCATATTACACCTGCAGTTCTCTTCTAACACACCATTAACGCACTCATTTGTTCATCATTTGTTAACAGCAGCTAAATGTAAATGAATGGGGTATGGTCAAAAGCGCTTTCGAAGTTAAGTAATCCAATGGTTGCACTCGCTCGATTGAAACAGTTTTAAGTTATTTACTGAAGAGTTACAGTATACAGACATGTTTGTCCATTCGTAATAAATACATATTTCTTGGGACGCCCAATTTGCAGCTTAAATCAATAAATATAGCAACACGCACCGCAATGTCGACTGTGTGGTTTGGAGCTGAATTTCGAATTATGGCCTGGACACGGTTAACTTGATATGTTATCTGGAGACGTTTCTCAAATACGAAGAATGTTTGACTTCAAATTTGCTGTAGGAGCTGTACTTGAATTCAGACCTCATGCATAATTCCTCGGATTAGTTGTCGTAGACAGTTCTTATTGATGGGACAGGAACACAGATTTATAGATATACGTCAGTATTGAAAAAATCAGAGTCCGACATTGGTCGATATCAACGGCATTCGCAGCATTACAGGCTGTAATTTGATTAGTCCTGTGCATAACAACGAACTCAACGAATAACGTAAGATATAGCACTGAGACTGTCTGTCTAATCTCGATGCTGTATCCTACTGCGACACTGTATTGATCTGTTGCTAAATTGCCTATCGTGTCGCGGTTTGGAATAGCGGTGAATCGAATAGGTTTTCTTCACAGTTTTGCGATTGACGACATCGAACTTTGAATTTGAATATCCATTGTTACTTTTTAACCTTGTTGACAATAATGCTCCTGAGGGAAGACGTTCTACTATTCGCGTTGTTGCAGACTGTTAATGCAGACGTCATTGCAGCTACGTGTGAATTGATATATAACGTGTTTGAACCGATCCCCGCATTTTTACAAATCACTTATCTGGTTGGCCGCGATAAACATAATTGAGCGGTAGTGTTTATGCGCCTTGATCAGATTACTCTACGAAATGTCAATCTTGAACACTGCTTCCATCATAGACCATCCGTTTCTGGTGGCTATGAACATCAGTGATTTCTCGGAGATATACAGTTGGAAAGTGTCTTGGTTGTGTACACCTTTTTTGTGCCAGTAAGTCACTCGTAAAGATACTATTAGTTCTACTTAACAATGTTTGGATGAGATCATACTTAAAAACAACAGCCGCGAAGCCTGAAAGTTGTTGCAGCTGACTACCTTGGGCAAAACCACGTATCAAATGTGTCGTTTTTCACTTGTGTAAGGGCAATCCCAGTGATGGATGTTTTAACCCCTTTACCTGTTTGAGGTGACACCATACACCTTCAGAGAAGTGGATGCAGAAATGTCTTTGAAACGAATGGCGACTGTGCGAAAACAATACCGTTTTCGTCGTTCAGCCATCCATTCGCTGCTCATGATTCAGTTTTTACCGTCATCCGGGCGACCGAAAATCTAAGGGTCGTCAAACCTGAATAAACAACTAGGGCCTGACCAGTCTATGATTAGCACAACATTCAGATACGCACATTACTCGTGTGACACGTACTTCGCGTCTGTGACGTTGTCGCACGAACTTTTAATCTGGCAGTTGAAGGTGTCCAGGTCGCGACAGCATCTGTATCTACCTGGTGGACAGCATGTAAGTGGAGCAGACGGTCAGCGTTATCGTTCACCACACTAATGCCGTGAAGTCCAACGACACGTGACCAGACCGTTGGTTCTCGCTTAACCAGAACGCTGAAATTACCCGGAAGAAACGTTCTTTAACTCACCGGCGTCGAGTGAATTGTTGTGGACAGCTCACCATAGAACTGGTCATTTTTGACATCGGTGTGACATATAGTTGGGCCACAAAACTAAGAAGGTGACAAACGTACCCTTGCCACGTCGCAGGTACATGGAAGTGATCGGGAGACTAATGTCATGTGGTTCGTCTACCAATAATGAATTGATGGGATCAAACACTGTGACGTGTATTCTATGCTCCGAACACCTCCGGTTGCACAGCCGACCCAGTACTATGGTTTGATCGGTCACCCTCGCCACGGAAGTTGTATGCAGCGCCCATTAGACAGGCATACATTCACACCTAACACTATGCAGTCGAGATCACGGCAGTCCGACTGGATGTTTGCTCCCCCTTTGCGCACACAACATCGGTTTAATGGAAACTGCTAAATAACCACATTCACATAGACTCGGACGCAACTCATCCACCGTGTATTACTTCATTTACGACTGCAGTGATATTCAGATGGGTAGAACTAGTTGGCAACTTATTCAGCGAGCAGTCAAAATGAATCCAAAATGGTTGGAGCGGTTCAGAACGCGCTACCGCCAATTTGCTGATCTTGGCGCTCGAATTCTCAGGTCACCGACTGCTAAGCGTTTCAAGAAAGCAGACCAATAATTTGACCTGGTTAGTTGGCTCAAGATACTGCTTCGCATTTAGCGAGGCATTGTTTATTCAAACTTAGCGATCCGCCTTATGTGCATAAAAGTGATCTGACTGGTTGTTATCGATTAATACAACTTTTTCAACGGTCAGCTTCGTCATTCCTTTTTTTTACTGACTTTGATCTATTTCAGATTTAAATCACTATGCTCATACCCGAAGCTTCAGTAAAATGTTTCGGTGGTCCAATCGAATGGGAACCACCCACAACACTACGAAATCGTATTATAACGCCACCACGACGGCCCCATTAGAGAGACGAGAACAAAACGAAGTAGCGCCTCTTATCGAGTCGGACTGGAATTTTTCCGGTGCTACCGAAAATCGAACAAAGATCACTGAACCACCGTCGGATGTAACCGAATCGTTTCCATGCCGAACGACATTAGCGGACCTTCGCCGTTTGGTTAACCGGCTAGTACAAAAGACTTTATTGTTGTCCAGAGAATTACGACAGTGAGATAAAAATCTGAAATCAATCTACGC